>JAWZYT010006998.1:0-60741 GCA_034508575.1 Petrolisthes manimaculis | reverse complement strand
CCCTATTTATTTATTTATTGAGATACTAACTTGTTTCCTGGGGGATTGTTTGGAAGAAGCAGCAGCCATTTAAAAAAAAAACTATACCTTCATGTGATGTTTTCAGCCTATATTTTTATATATCCCCTTCTATCTTCTTATTTTTCCTCTATCTACCATTCTTTCCTTTCCAGTCCCTACTTCTCTTCCTTCTCTTTCCTCTTCCTCTCTATCTCTTTCTCTCTCCCTCTCTCTCTCTCTCCTCTCTCTCTCTCTCTCTCCTCTCTCTCTCTCTCTCTCTCTCTCTCTCTCTCTCTCTCTCTCTCTCTCTCTCTCTCTCTCTCTCTCTCTCCTCTCTCTCTCTCTCTCTCTCTCTCTCTCTCTCTCTCTCTCTCTCTCTCTCTCTCTCTCTCTCTCTCTCTCTCTCCCGGCCCTTCCCCCTACTCCTCCCACTACCCTTACCCTCACCCTCTTCCAGCTTATTTAATAGCACCCTGTAATGGCTTCTCTCACCCTCTGTCCTAGGGAAAAAAATGAATAAAAATGGAAAACTACGCGCATGAGGTCGATTATTATTCTTGTTATTTTGTGGATTTCACCCTTTATTCTGGTTTCCTGGAGATGGTGTTTTTATTATTGCTATATTCTTTTTCCTTTCATCTTATGCGGGGCGCGGGCAAAAGGCATCGATTGGTAATTCCTGGTTATGTTATGACGGGAGTTGGAATGGTGGTAGTGGTGGTGGTGGTGAGGAAGGGGGTAGAGGGAGAGGAAAGAAGAGGAGGGTGGAGGGAAAGAAAGAGGGTGGTGGCTAGAGGGCAAGAAGAGTAGGAATAGAATGCGAGAAAAAAGGAAGGAAAGAAGGAAAGAAGGGGAAGGGGGGGGGGGATAGAGAGAGAAAGAGAAGGATTTGAGTCTGATAGAACGAAGGATTGAGTGAGTAAATGAATGAAAATGAATAATTTAAAGTTGAAGAGGAGGAAAGCTGGCCTGTTTCCAGATTAACTGTGAGAGTCCCAGATGCCCTCTGAAACCTACTCCCTCTCCCTCTCCCTCCCCCATCTGCAACTTCTCCCTTACCCCTTCTCCCATCTCCCTTCCCCACTCTGCAGTCCCTTACCCCTCTCCCCATCTCCCTTCCCCATTTTCCCTTCGTGTTTGCTGTCTCTTTTCTGCCTCCTCTCTCTGGCATACAACATACTTTTCTCTTCTCCTTTTCATTCATTCCCTCTCTGCAACCTCCCCCTTACCTCATCTTCGCCTTCTGCAACCTTACACATTCACTCGTATAAAACCCCTCACCCTGGTTCAACCTAATTACACGGAGGATAAGGAACTTGGACTATAATAATGTACATATGCTGTATACACGAGTACCCGAATAGTATACATAGATAATTGCCTACCTACTTCCTTACCACAAATACTTATTGCATACCTAAGTAGTTGTTTTTAAGAGTAAGGGGACATAAACCTACCTACCTACCCACCCACCCACCTACCTACCTACCTACCTACCTACCCACCTACCCACCCACCCACCCACCTACCTACCTACCTACCTACCTACCTACCTACCTACCCATAACTTAAGATACTAGTATGTTATAGGGCATAGTTTGAAGAAGTTAGTAACCCTTCAATTCACACAACAAACGACCCTCTCACGACAACGTCACCCATGAACCTAAAGTTGTGTCTGTAACTATGGTTCTTGATGGATGGGGCGTGATGATTATGCCACTCACTCACTCTTACTCACTCACTCACTCACTCACTCACTCACTCACTCACTCAGCCTGGTATTTTTCTTCCTACCCTCCTATCCACTTGCCATACTGAGTTAAATGGTGTCTTGTTTCTTCTCGTTCATTTTGTTGGTTTATTTTCTCCATCTCGTTCACCTCTATCACTCGTGTCTATTCCTTTGTTTGTATTATGTCTCGCTCTTCCCTTGTTAAACTTTTTCTTCTAACATTCCACCTGTTCCTACTTCATCGTGTAATTCCATATTCTCTTCACGTAATAATACTTCCTTATGTTCTACTATCTCCTTCTCCTTCATGTAGTTGTTCTTTCATCATTGTCTACTTCTTATCATTTCTCTCTCTACTTCTTTCTCCTCCCTCTCTCCCTCCATCTCCCTCTCTCCCTCCTCCTCCTCCTCCTCCTCCTCCTCCTCCTCCTCCTCCTCCTCCTCCTCCTCCTCCTCCTCCTCCTCCTCTTCCTTTCGACCCCTGGGAAATAAACTTAGAGCTTAGGGTCGCTGCCGAACTTAGAAGAAACTTTACCCGGAAAATTTTGACTTGAGAATTTTCAGATTGGGACTGGGAAGGGCGCAGTGGTGTTGGCGGGACGAGGAATGAAGGGACGATTGGGTGAGAGTGTTGGATATAGGGTAGAGAGTGGGGAGCGAAGGGGTGAGGTTGTTAAGGGGGTAGGAGGAAAATGAATGAGTGAGTGTTGATGAAGGGTTATTTGGTTTTCCATCATCCCAAGAAATGGTGACTGATGCTGGTAGTAACTAGATATATAGTCAAGTGGCAGTGGAAGATTGGTTGCCACTTAACAGTACCTACAGATCTCTTCAGTGGCAAGATAAAGTATATTCCCCTTGCATTTATACCCCGGAGGTATTCTGAGGAGGTATGTATGTACTTGTGATGGGGTGATCTTTAATACAGTCAGTGGCTGGTAATGGTTGATCTGTGCATACCATGGGGCTGATGGGGATGCTGCTGATGTTCACTGTTTATATCACTGATGGGTAGGAGGTGGGCATTTTTGGTCCGGATTAAGAGGTGTGGATGAGGATGTTGGATATGGAGAGTGGGAGGGTGAGGAGGAGGGTAAGGAAGGTGGCTATGGTTTGCGTGATGATTAAAGGAGGGAGCAAGTTAAGGGATGCAATGGGGTTTCTTTTCTTCACCACTCAGACTATGTGCTATGTACTATTATGTAGTAGTTCCTGCCAGACACAGTAGTGAATTCAACTTCATATCAAAGGAATTCATAAGCATACGCAACCGTATTCCCCTTCTCTCTTTCCCCCTTTACGTACAATCTTCAATTTCTTCCAATCTTGTTCCAATTTTCTCATTTTCGTACTTGCAGCATTTAATCCTTGAGAATATTACTTCCTCATCTTTTCACCCTTAAAACTACATCCTCTCGAATTGTTTCCGTCCTTCTATTCCTGTTTCTCCTGTTTATGATCCTTCCTTCCTTCCTTCTACAACCCGAAGCAGGCCAGGCAAGGTAGCTCTGGTGAGGGGGTCGAGGGGAAGGAGATGAGGAAGAGGGGGGGGGGGTCAGGAGGAGGGAAAGAAAACCCCGTAATAAATGAGGGAGGTGGCGCGACCCCAGACCCTCCCATCATAACTCAGAAGGGTGTTTACTCCTCGATAGGGGCGGGGGGGGGGAGGGAGGAAGGATGAGGTGGTGGGATTGGTGGGGGGGCAACATGGGGAGGTGGGGCGTGGGAAAAAATTGAGCAAATTGGGATGGTGGTGTAGTAGGATGGGGTGGTGAAGTAAAATAGAGGGAAGGTAGGAGGATGAGGGGCAGGATAATGTGGTGGGAGGCAAGTTAGGGTGGTAGATGGTGGAGCAGAATAGGGAGTAAGGCTAGACGGTATCATCACTGCTTGCAGTAGTGATGACCAACGGTCGATCCCGGGCCATTTATTCTGTTATAAGCAACCTGACCTTTGTGGCAACATAAAAATACACATTGTATACTAGAGGTCAGTGCATCACAAAATGTTTTTACTGTGGAAAAACTAGTCTCCTGTCTGGGTTAATTTCCCTTCGTCTCTGAATGGAATGGCTTGGTAGCCTCTATTGTAGCAAAACATTTTACCCACAAAGATTTCAGCACGGGATATGGGAGGTGGCCTCAGGTGGGTGGTGAGAAGAGGGAATGAAAAGGAAAATATTAGGAAGGGGAGTTGAAGGGAGTCTTCGTTATGAAAAGTTTGTTCAATAAAAGAACTGCAAAGGAAACCAAGTTGGGGAAGAAGAACGTGAGGGCAATGATAAAATATATTGAGTGTAGAGAAAAAAAAACTAGAAAAAAGAAAAGGAAAAGGAAATAAAAAAAAACAAGTGATCACTTAAAATAAAGAAAATATAAATGAGAACTGATGAGTGAGAGAAGAAAAATAGAAATTATATAACAGGCAGAATAAAGGGTAACAAGACATCATTCGATGGCAACACCGCCAACATAAAAATGCCAGCGACCACTCGCCCTTTGCTATCTTTTCTTTTTTGTGACCTTGACCTTCGACCGATTTTGCCCAAAAGTTAATCATTTTGTTTTATGATGAATATCTATCGATAGAAAAAAAAATGAACATCATACGGCTAAACCTGTAGACGCTAGACCATAAACAAACACATGAACAGATAAATAAATATCCGGCACCGAAAACAATACACTTCCCCCAAAGGGGCGGTGTAATAAAAGAATAAGGAAAGCAAACTGAAGTACAGGAAATAAAAAGTACAGGGTAAGAAATGGGCAAAGAGGGAGTGGGAGAATAAGGAATGTGTAAGAAGGGGGGAGTGGGGGCAATGAAGGGGGGGATAATTACAGACGACCATTAATTAAGGGCAAACAAATGAACGTGATGTGTCAGGAGAGCTTGATGGAGGGTCACGAGGGGAGGGGGTCCTTGGAAGGGGGTGCTGGGGAGGGGGGGGGTAGAGTGCAGCAAGAAATGGTATAAGAAAAGAGGAAGAAGGTATACAGGGGTTGGTAAAATGCATTGAGGAAAAAGACGATTAAAAGTGAGGACCGAAGAGGTATTTGGTGGAGGAAGGCAAAGTAGCTAAGAAAGAATTGAAGGATTGAGGAGAAAAATAATAAGATACACCATCACTGGGGAATATCATATGGCCAACTCTCGTGATCAAAACCAGCTGTACATTTTATTACTCCACTATAACTGCCCTAAAGAATTTATATAGAGGGACCCATATGAGTACACTGCCTCTCCACCACCACCCTCGCCTCTTCCTCATTTTCCTCCACCTCTCCTCTCCCCACTACCTCCTCCTCCTCTCATATCACTCATAAATCTTCAGACTGAGGACATGATGACCCATGAGGTATTAAAGTGAGGGGGTGAGTACTGGATGAGGGGAGTTGGAGGGAAAGATGAAGTGAGAAGGATAGATGGAGTGGGAAGATGGGTGCTTGGGGTAGGATTATATTGTGTAGGGGAAATGATAAAGGGAAACTGAGTGTTGGTCGTGTGTTAAAGGAGTAGGGGAATGATGGAGAGGGAAGATGGTTGTTTGGGGAAGGATTGTGTAGGGGGAATGGAATGAGAAGGGTTTAATGTGTAAATAAAGATAGAAAACGCTGGAGAAATCATGGTCATTGAGAGGAAAGGTCAAGGATATGGGAAAGTCGAGAAAGGTAAGACAGAGCTAGTAGGGAAGGCCAGGTAAAGTAAGAATTGAAGGAGTTGTGGTAGTGCCGAGTGTCAAAAGGAAGGAGGAGAGTCTATGTGGAAAAGGAATAAGAGTGCACCATTTCTCTTTGTATTAAACATTCTCTGATAGATAAATAACCATTGGGGATTATTTTGGATAACATAAAGGTCAGTTACCTGTACATTAATAGTATCTGAATATGCGTAATCATATATTAAACACTGCATAAATGATATTAAAATAGTGTGCACGCAAAGCACCGAACATGGCCAAATAGATCACGACACACGCAAAGACGATCAGCTTACACACACACACACACACACACACACACACACACACACACACACACACACACACACACACACACACACACACACACACACACACACACATACACATACATACATATATATAATGAGAACTCTAAGATAAAGATTTATTGACATATGCCGCGAGGGTCGCTCGTCACGACCTCTCATAACGTAAAAATCGTGAGCTTAAGTTGTGCGTCAGGCAGTTAGTGACGCAAACTGTAATGGGGAGGGAGGGGTGATAGTGATGGGAGGATAGTAGTACTGGTGCTAGGATAGTGATGATGGCAGAGCAGGATGGCAATGTTGAGAGGAATGGGGAGGGCTGAGAGACGTAGCAACAGGTGAGACGAAATTCTAATGAGTTATTATTAAGGGGGTCATCATCTCCTGTGGTGCTCAAAGTGGAGGGCTGCTGAGTCCTCCAAACTGAGCCATGCAGATAATAGATTTCCTTCTGTAATGTATAGGGAATTTGTTGAGTAGTATAGTTTGGAGGAATTATTTAGTATCTGGAATGTAACCTTCAGAGACGACCCCGTTGATATGCATGTATCAGTAAAATTATTTACCAATGCAAATTTAGCTTCTTGCACCTGATAGCATATCCACCATAACAGGAATTCTGAAATACAAACCCTACATTTGAATGAGATAGGTAGATAGATAGATAGATTGGTAGATAGATATATAGATGGACAGACAGAAGGATAGAAAGATACAATGAGACAGGCAGACAGAGCAAGAGACAGATAAACACACATCTAGACATACAGACAGAGAGAGCTGAGGTAACTACGTCCTGTCACCGAGAATCAAGACTTTCCTCCCCAAAGTCCTTTAATTTAGAGAGCCAGACTGATCTATCGGGCCACACAAAAGGTCACCTGATGGCAGACTCGATTATCCCACCCCGTCCGATTTATTGACTCCGGCTGAGACTGGGGGCTGGGAGAGCGATCCTAAGAAATGGGGAGGGAGGGAGGAGAGATGGGAGGACCAGATGAAGGAAGGTATGGAGAGGTGGAAGGGAGTAGTAGGTGAGGGAGAACTAACTGGAAGGTGGGGACACGAATAGGATGAAAGAGGAGAGGGAAGAAGAGGAGAAAGAGGAAGGATGGAAGGGTGAAGGAAGGGGTGGAAAGTCCAGATGAAGGAAGGTGAGAAGGGGTACATAATAGCGAGGGGAAAAACGTTGGTGGAAGAGAATAGGAGAGGGAATAGGAGTGGTGGAATATATTACTGAGGAAGAAGGATTGGTAGAAGAGAATGGAAGGGGGTGGGCGAGCGGTAAAAGGGAATAGAATGGGGGAGGAAGGCTATTGGAAGGGAATATAGAGGAAAGAAAAATTGATGGAAGACAACAGGACGAGGAGAATGTGAGTTAGAAGGAGAGGAAGGAGAAAACGAGCGGTACAGGGAGATAGGAGGGAGGGCGAGAGGTATGAGGGAACAAGAGGGAAAGGAAGATATTGGTGGAAGGGAATGGATGGGAGAGGATGAAAGATGCGAGACAATAAAGGGAAGCATAGAGGAGGAAGGCTAAAGTTTCTCCGACATGGGATGGAGAACCGTGGAGACTTAAAGGGACGAGGAATGGGAGATGTATAAAGGTAAAAGGAGAGGGTTCTGATGGAAATGTCCAGTTTAAAAGAGTTTGAATGTAGGTACAGTATTATTATGTAGGTGCGAGTGAATGGAAGCTGGGTAAAGAGGTTGGGGGTAAGGTGGAAGGGAACATTGAAGAGGGGATTGAAGGAAAAGGTTGATGGGGAAGGAGGTGGTAGTGGTGGTAAGGGTTGAGACGAGCCGGGACAGGTAGAATTCAGAGAGTGTGAGAGGTAGACTTGAGGGAGAAAAGCGGCTTTGGGCTCAGAAGAAGGGTGGTGGAGGAAGGGCGCTTTGACGGAGAAAGAAGAAGGATGGGAATATAAGAGAGGGGAGAGAGCGAAGTCGAGTAGGAGAATGGAAAAACTGAGGGAAATAGAAGAATGAGAGGAAAGGAAGGATAAAACAAAGGATAAAGTAGCAGTTTAATTGCATTTTGTATTTTTCTCAAACTTGTTCCATACGGTTCCACTAACCGAAGAAAACACTTTTGACGTCCAAAAGAGGCAACACCAATCTTAGTTGAAGAGGTCGTTTGTTTTGGGCGGTTGGAGTCAACGCAACTCTCTAATCACTTATATCAATACAAATTCCTTATACTCGTATACTGAGGTGTTCTCTTTTCTGACATAGGCCGAGTTTAGAAGAATGAGAATCCCTCCCGTTCTCCCCAAACAAAATTTCCTTAACCCAGAAACAACATCTTTACTATGGATCAGACAGAGTAGGTGAAACATGTACTGGGGCAAACATGCTACAGAAATAAGTTTGGTTGGAGAAAGGAATTAAGTGGGAGAAGAGAAGTCTGACTGGTAGGGTTGAGGCAAGAAGTGATCTAGAAGGATGAGGGGGCAGAGGGTGAGGAAGAATGATGGAGCAATGGAGGGAAGAAAAGTGAGAAGTTAGGGAGGAAGAAGAGAAAAGGGGGATTAGAAAAGTTTATAGTGGATGGAAGAGAGAGGGGAGATTAGAGGCACGGAGGATATAGGGCATGAAGGGAGGTGCTAGTGGAAGGGAGGGAAAGTAGTATGGATAGAGGAAGCGAGTAAAGGTTATATAAGTGCAGACACGAAAGGGGCAAAAGAGGGAGTACGGGAAGAGAAGAAAGGGTAGAATGAGTAGAGAAAAGGAGGAATGGAGAGAGGAAGGGGGACTGGAAGGAGTGAGAGTGAGTTGTGTCTGGGATTCAGTTCAATATTTCAGCAAGTGGCGCACCTTGCGTGAGTCAGCGGGGATATTCAAGAGGCTCGTGATTCACCCTGGACTGGGATGGATGGGGAAACTTGGGGAATATTTGCCGTGAGAGTGATGAGGCCCGGGATTGAATTTAGAGAGCCAGTTTGGATTTTAGAATGGCCCGGGTGTCTTTCCATGATATTGGATTTGACTTAGGGCAGGTGTGTATTGACGTACCAAAAGTGCGCTTGAGGAATTTACGTGTTTACAGGGATATAATTTAATGCCATAGTAGAAAAACATTATATGTCGTTACGGAATATAAACAAATCATAGATAAAACATGTAATTTTCTTGGAAACGTCATATGGATATAATAAAATTTCGCTTTGGAAGAGTCCGATCCAAATCGCATTCATGCGTCGATATTGGATTTAGAGGATTTTTAACATTCAATCTGGAGAGCCAAAACTGAGCCTCAGGACGCGAGGAATCAGACCAGAGAGAAAGAGCAAATTTATAATATATATATATATATATATATATATATATATATATATATATATATATATATATATATATATATATATATATATTTTTTTTTTTTATTTACATGAAATTGTGTTTATTGTTAAAAACTGTACATATTATAATAATCATTATGTGCCAATCCATTCTAAGATATACGGATCTATTCTAAGACCATTCTAAGAAGCTTTTCTTCTATGGTGTTTCTCTCTCACACCTATCCTAACCTAACCTAACCTAACCTAAGTATTAATTATGAATTCTTTAATTCACTATAATGTATATTTTTAGATCAGTCTTCACTATTTTGGACCATTCTAAGACACTTTTCTTTTATGGTGTTTCTCTCTCAGACCTATCCTAACCTAACCTAACCTAACCTAAGTATTTATTAAGAATTTTTTAATTCACTATAATGTATATTTTTAGATCAGTCTTCACTATTTTGGACCATTCTAAGACACTTTTCTTCTATGGTGTTTCTCTCTCAGACCTATCCTAACCTAACCTAACCTAACCTAAGTATTTATTAAAAAAAATTAATTCACTATAATGTATATTTTTAGATCAGTCTTCAATATTTTGGACCATTCTAAGACACTTTTCTTCTATGGTGTTTCTCTCTCAGACCTATCCTAACCTAACCTAACCTAACCTAATTATTTATTAAGATTTCTTAAATTCACTATAATGTATATTTTAAGATCAGTCTTCACTATTTTGGACCATTCTAAGACACTTTTCTTCTATGGTGTTTCTCTCTCAGACCTATCCTAACCTAACCTAACCTAACCTAAGTATTTATTAAGAATTCTTTAATTCACTATAATGTATATTTTTAGATCAGTCTTCACTATTTTGGACCATTCTAAGACACTTTTCTTCTATGGTGTTTCTCTCTCAGACCTATCCTAACCTAACCTAACCTAACCTAATTATTTATTAAGATTTCTTAAATTCACTATAATGTATATTTTTAGATCAGTCTTCACTATATTGGACCATTCTAAGACACTTTTCTTCTATGGTGTTTCTCTCTCAGACCTATCCCAACCTAACCTAACCTAACCTAAGTATTTATTAAAAAAAATTTAATTCACTATAATGTATATTTTTAGATCAGTCTTCACTATTTTGGACCATTCTAAGAAACTTTTCTTCTATGGTGTTTCTCTCTCAGACCTATCCTAACCTAACCTAACCTAACCTAATTATTTATTAAGATTTCTTAAATTCACTATAATGTATATTTTTAGATCAGTCTTCACTATATTGGACCATTCTAAGACACTTTTCTTCCATGGTGTTTCTCTCTCACACCTATCCCAACCTAACCTAACCTAACCTAAGTATTTATTAAAAAAAATTTAATTCACTATAATGTATATTTTTAGATCAGTCTTCACTATTTTGGACCATTCTAAGACACTTTTCTTCTATGGTGTTTCTCTCTCAGACCTATCCTAACCTAACCTAACCTAACCTAATTATTTATTAAGATTTCTTAAATTCACTATAATGTATATTTTTAGATCAGTCTTCACTATATTGGACCATTCTAAGACACTTTTCTTCTATGGTGTTTCTCTCTCAGACCTATCCTAACCTAACCAAACCAAACCTAAGTATTTATTAAGAATTTTTTAATTCACTATAATGTATATTTTTAGATCAGTCTTCACTATTTTGGACCATTCTAAGACACTTTTCTTCTATGGTGTTTCTCTCTCAGACCTATCCTAACCTAACCTAACCTAACCTAAGTATATATTAAAAAAAAATTAATTCACTATAATGTATATTTTTAGATCAGTCTTCACTATTTTGAACCATTCTAAGACACTTTTCTTCTATGGTGTTTCTCTCTCAGACCTATCCTAACCTAACCTAACCTAACCTAATTATTTATTAAAATTTCTTAAATTCACTATAATGTATATTTTTAGATCAGTCTTCACTATTTTGGACCATTCTAAGACACTTTTCTTCTATGGTGTTTCTCTCTCAGACCTATCCTAACCTAACCTAACCTAACCTAAGTATTTATTAAGAATTCTTTAATTCACTATAATGTATATTTTTAGATCAGTCTTCACTTTTTTGGACCATTCTAAGACACTTTTCTTCTATGGTGTTTCTCTCTCAGACCTATCCTAACCTAACCTAACCTAATTATTTATTAAGATTTCTTAAATTCACTATAATGTATATTTTTAGATCAGTCTTCACTATTTTGGACCATTCTAAGACACTTTTCTTCTATGGTGTTTCTCTCTCAGACCTATCCTAACCTAACCTAACCTAACCTAATTATTTATTAAGATTTCTTAAATTCACTATAATGTATATTTTTAGATCAGTCTTCACTATTTTGGACCATTCTAAGACACTTTTCTTCTATGGTGTTTCTCTCTCAGACCTATCCTAACCTAACCTAACCTAACCTAATTATTTATTAAGATTTCTTAAATTCACTATAATGTATATTTTTAGATCAGTCTTCACTATTTTGGACCATTCTAAGACACTTTTCTTCTATGGTGTTTCTCTCTCAGACCTATCCCAACCTAACCTAACCTAACCTAAGTATTTATTAAAAAAAATTTAATTCACTATAATGTATATTTTTAGATCAGTCTTCACTATTTTGGACCATTCTAAGACACTTTTCTTCTATGGTGTTTCTCTCTCAGACCTATCCTAACCTAACCTAACCTAACCTAATTATTTATTAAGATTTCTTAAATTCACTATAATGTATATTTTTAGATCAGTCTTCACTATATTGGACCATTCTAAGACACTTTTCTTCTATGGTGTTTCTCTCTCAGACCTATCCTAACCTAACCTAACCTAACCTAAGTATTTATTAAGATTTTTTTAATTCACTATAATGTATATTTTTAGATCAGTCTTCACTATTTTGGACCATTCTAAGACACTTTTCTTCTATGGTGTTTCTCTCTCAGACCTATCCTAACCTAACCTAACCTAACCTAAGTATTTATTAAAAAAAAATTAATTCACTATAATGTATATTTTTAGATCAGTCTTCACTATTTTGGACCATTCTAAGACACTTTTCTTCTATGGTGTTTCTCTCTCAGACCTATCCTAACCTAACCTAACCTAACCTAATTATTTATTAAGATTTCTTAAATTCACTATAATGTATATTTTTAGATCAGTCTTCACTATTTTGGACCATTCTAAGACACTTTTCTTCTATGGTGTTTCTCTCTCAGACCTATCCTAACCTAACCTAACCTAACCTAAGTATTTATTAAGAATTCTTTAATTCACTATAATGTATATTTTTAGATCAGTCTTCACTATTTTGGACCATTCTAAGACACTTTTCTTCTATGGTGTTTCTCTCTCAGACCTATCCTAACCTAACCTAACCTAACCTAATTATTTATTAAGATTTCTTAAATTCACTATAATGTATATTTTTAGATCAGTCTTCACTATATTGGACCATTCTAAGACACTTTTCTTCTATGGTGTTTCTCTCTCAGACCTATCCCAACCTAACCTAACCTAACCTAAGTATTTATTAAAAAAATTTTAATTCACTATAATGTATATTTTTAGATCAGTCTTCACTATTTTGGACCATTCTAAGACACTTTTCTTCTATGGTGTTTCTCTCTCAGACCTATCCTAACCTAACCTAACCTAACCTAATTATTTATTAAGATTTCTTAAATTCACTATAATGTATATTTTTAGATCAGTCTTCACTATATTGGACCATTCTAAGACACTTTTCTTCCATGGTGTTTCTCTCTCAGACCTATCCCAACCTAACCTAACCTAACCTAAGTATTTATTAAAAAAAATTTAATTCACTATAATGTATATTTTTAGATCAGTCTTCACTATTTTGGACCATTCTAAGACACTTTTCTTCTATGGTGTTTCTCTCTCAGACCTATCCTAACCTAACCTAATTATTTATTAAGATTTCTTAAATTCACTATAATGTATATTTTTAGATCAGTCTTCACTATATTGGACCATTCTAAGACACTTTTCTTCTATGGTGTTTCTCTCTCAGACCTATCCTAACCTAACCAAACCAAACCTAAGTATTTATTAAGAATTTTTTAATTCACTATAATGTATATTTTTAGATCAGTCTTCACTATTTTGGACCATTCTAAGACACTTTTCTTCTATGGTGTTTCTCTCTCAGACCTATCCTAACCTAACCTAACCTAACCTAAGTATATATTAAAAAAAATTTAATTCACTATAATGTATATTTTTAGATCAGTCTTCACTATTTTGAACCATTCTAAGACACTTTTCTTCTATGGTGTTTCTCTCTCAGACCTATCCTAACCTAACCTAACTTAACCTAATTATTTATTAAATTTTCTTAAATTCACTATAATGTATATTTTTAGATCAGTCTTCACTATTTTGGACCATTCTAAGACACTTTTCTTCTATGGTGTTTCTCTCTCAGACCTATCCTAACCTAACCTAACCTAACCTAATTATTTATTAAGATTTCTTAAATTCACTATAATGTATATTTTTAGATCAGTCTTCACTATATTGGACCATTCTAAGACACTTTTCTTCTATGGTGTTTCTCTCTCAGACCTATCCTAACCTAACCAAACCAAACCTAAGTATTTATTAAGAATTTTTTAATTCACTATAATGTATATTTTTAGATCAGTCTTCACTATTTTGGACCATTCTAAGACACTTTTCTTCTATGGTGTTTCTCTCTCAGACCTATCCTAACCTAACCTAACCTAACCTAATTATTTATTAAGATTTCTTAAATTCACTATAATGTATATTTTTAGATCAGTCTTCACTATTTTGGACCATTCTAAGACACTTTACTTCTATGGTGTTTCTCTCTCAGACCTATCCTAACCTAACCTAACCTAACCTAATTATTTATTAAGATTTCTTAAATTCACTATAATGTATATTTTTAGATCAGTCTTCACTATTTTGGACCATTCTAAGACACTTTTCTTCTATGGTGTTTCTCTCTCAGACCTATCCTAACCTAACCTAACCTAACCTAAGTATTTATTAAGAATTCTTTAATTCACTATAATGTATATTTTTAGATCAGTCTTCACTATTTTGGACCATTCTAAGACACTTTTCTTCTATGGTGTTTCTCTCTCAGACCTATCCTAACCTAACCTAACCTAACCTAATTATTTATTAAGATTTCTTAAATTCACTATAATGTATATTTTTAGATCAGTATTCACTATATTGGACCATTCTAAGACACTTTTCTTCTATGGTGTTTCTCTCTCAGACCTATCCTAACCTAACCTAACCTAACCTAAGTATTTATTAAGAATTTTTAAATTCACTATAATGTATATTTTTAGATCAGTCTTCACTATTTTGGACCATTCTAAGACACTTTTCTTCTATGGTGTTTCTCTCTCAGACCTATCCTAACCTAACCTAACCTAACCTAAGTATTTATTAAGAATTCTTTAATTCACTATAATGTATATTTTTAGATCAGTCTTCACTATTTTGGACCATTCTAAGACACTTTTCTTCTATGGTGTTTCTCTCAGACCTATCCTAACCTAACCTAACCTAACCTAATTATTTATTAAGATTTCTTAAATTCACTATAATGTATATTTTTAGATCAGTCTTCACTATATTGGACCATTCTAAGACACTTTTCTTCTATGGTGTTTCTCTCTCAGACCTATCCCAACCTAACCTAACCTAACCTAAGTATTTATTAAAAAAAAATTAATTCACTATAATGTATATTTTTAGATCAGTCTTCACTATTTTGGACCATTCTAAGACACTTTTCTTCTATGGTGTTTCTCTCTCAGACCTATCCTAACCTAACCTAACCTAACCTAATTATTTATTAAGATTTCTTAAATTCACTATAATGTATATTTTTAGATCAGTCTTCACTATTTTGGACCATTCTAAGACACTTTTCTTCTATGGTGTTTCTCTCTCAGACCTATCCTAACCTAACCTAACCTAACCTAATTATTTATTAAGATTTCTTAAATTCACTATAATGTATATTTTTAGATCAGTCTTCACTATTTTGGACAATTCTAAGACACTTTTCTTCTATGGTGTTTCTCTCTCAGACCTATCCTAACCTAACCTAACCTAACCTAAGTATTTATTAAGATTTCTTAAATTCACTATAATGTATATTTTTAGATCAGTCTTCACTATATTGGACCATTCTAAGACACTTTTCTTCTATTGTGTTTCTCTCTCAGACCTATCCCAACCTAACCTAACCTAACCTAAGTATTTATTAAAAAAAAATTAATTCACTATAATGTATATTTTTAGATCAGTCTTCACTATTTTGGACCATTCTAAGACACTTTTCTTCTATGGTGTTTCTCTCTCAGACCTATCCTAACCTAACCTAACCTAACCTAATTATTTATTAAGATTTCTTAAATTCACTATAATGTATATTTTTAAATCAGTCTTCACTATATTGGACCATTCTAAGACACTTTTCTTCTATGGTGTTTCTCTCTCAGACCTATCCCAACCTAACCTAACCTAATCTAAGTATTTATTAAAAAAAAAATAATTCACTATAATGTATATTTTTAGATCAGTCTTCACTATTTTGGACCATTCTAAGACACTTTTCTTCTATGGTGTTTCTCTCTCAGACCTATCCTAACCTAACCTAACCTAACCTAAGTATTTATTAAAAAAAAATTAATTCACTATAATGTATATTTTTAGATCAGTCTTCACTATTTTGGACCATTCTAAGACACTTTTCTTCTATGGTGTTTCTCTCTCAGACCTATCCTAACCTAACCTAACCTAACCTAATTATTTATTAAGATTTCTTAAATTCACTATAATGTATATTTTTAGATCAGTCTTCACTATATTGGACCATTCTAAGACACTTTTCTTCTATGGTGTTTCTCTCTCAGACCTATCCCAACCTAACCTAACCTAACCTAAGTATTTATTAAAAAAAAATTAATTCACTATAATGTATATTTTTAGATCAGTCTTCACTATTTTGGACCATTCTAAGACACTTTTCTTCTATGGTGTTTCTCTCTCAGACCTATCCTAACCTAACCTAACCTAACCTAATTATTTATTAAGATTTCTTAAATTCACTATAATGTATATTTTTAGATCAGTCTTCACTATATTGGACCATTCTAAGACACTTTTCTTCTATGGTGTTTCTCTCTCAGACCTATCCCAACCTAACCTAACCTAACCTAAGTATTTATTAAAAATTTTTTAATTCACTATAATGTATATTTTTAGATCAGTCTTCACTATTTTGGACCATTCTAAGACACTTTTCTTCTATGGTGTTTCTCTCTCAGACCTATCCTAACCTAACCTAACCTAACCTAAGTATTTATTAAAAAAAAATTAATTCACTATAATGTATATTTTTAGATCAGTCTTCACTATTTTGGACCATTCTAAGACACTTTTCTTCTATGGTGTTTCTCTCTCAGACCTATCCTAACCTAACCTAACCTAACCTAATTATTTATTAAGATTTCTTAAATTCACTATAATGTATATTTTTAGATCATTCTTCACTATATTGGACCATTCTAAGACACTTTTCTTCTATGGTGTTTCTCTCTCAGACCTATCCCAACCTAACCTAACCTAACCTAAGTATTTATTAAAAAAAAATTAATTCACTATAATGTATATTTTTAGATCAGTCTTCACTATTTTGGACCATTCTAAGACACTTTTCTTCTATGGTGTTTCTCTCTCAGACCTATCCTAACCTAACCTAACCTAACCTAAGTATTTATTAAGATTTTTTTAATTCACTATAATGTATATTTTTAGATCAGTCTTCACTATTTTGGACCATTCTAAGACACTTTTCTTCTATGGTGTTTCTCTCTCAGACCTATCCTAACCTAACCTAACCTAACCTAATTATTTATTAAGATTTCTTAAATTCACTATAATGTATATTTTTAGATCAGTCTTCACTATTTTGGACTATTCTAAGACACTTTTCTTCTATGGTGTTTCTCTCTCAGACCTATCCTAACCTAACCTAACCTAACCTAAGTATTTATTAAGAATTCTTTAATTCACTATAATGTATATTTTTAGATTAGTCTTCACTATTTTGGTCCATTCTAAGACACTTTTCTTCTATGGTGTTTCTCTCTCAGACCTAACCTAACCTAACCTAATTATTTATTAAGATTTCTTAAATTCACTATAATGTATATTTTTAGATCAGTCTTCACTATATTGGACCATTCTAAGACACTTTTCTTCTATGGTGTTTCTCTCTCAGACCTATCCCAACCTAACCTAACCTAACCTAAGTATTTATTAAAAAAATTTTAATTCACTATAATGTATATTTTTAGATCAGTCTTCACTATTTTGGACCATTCTAAGACACTTTTCTTCTATGGTGTTTCTCTCTCAGACCTATCCTAACCTAACCTAACCTAACCTAATTATTTATTAAGATTTCTTAAATTCACTATAATGTATATTTTTAGATCAGTCTTCTCTATATTGGACCATTCTAAGACACTTTTCTTCTATGGTGTTTCTCTCTCAGACCTATCTCAACCTAACCTAAGTATTTATTAAAAAAAAATTAATTCACTATAATGTATATTTTTAGATCAGTCTTCACTATTTTGGACCATTCTAAGACACTTTTCTTCTATTGTGTTTCTCTCTCAGACCTATCCTAACCTAACCTAACCTAACCTAAGTATTTATTAAAAAAAAAATAATTCACTATAATGTATATTTTTAGATCAGTCTTCACTATTTTGGACCATTCTAAGACACTTTTCTTCTATGGTGTTTCTCTCTCAGACCTATCCTAACCTAACCTAAACTAACCTAATTATTTATTAAGATTTCTTAAATTCACTATAATGTATATTTTTAGATCAGTCTTCACTATATTGGACCATTCTAAGACACTTTTCTTCTATTGTGTTTCTCTCTCAGACCTATCCCAACCTAACCTAACCTAACCTAAGTATTTATTAAAAAAAAATTAATTCACTATAATGTATATTTTTAGATCAGTCTTCACTATTTTGGACCATTCTAAGAAACTTTTCTTCTATGGTGTTTCTCTCTCAGACCTATCCTAACCTAACCTAACCTAACCTAATTATTTATTAAGATTTCTTAAATTCACTATAATGTATATTTTTAGATCAGTCTTCACTATATTGGACCATTCTAAGACACTTTTCTTCCATGGTGTTTCTCTCTCAGACCTATCCCAACCTAACCTAACCTAACCTAAGTATTTATTAAAAAAAATTTAATTCACTATAATGTATATTTTTAGATCAGTCTTCACTATTTTGGACCATTCTAAGACACTTTTCTTCTATGGTGTTTCTCTCTCAGACCTATCCTAACCTAACCTAACCTAACCTAATTATTTATTAAGATTTCTTAAATTCACTATAATGTATATTTTTAGATCAGTCTTCACTATATTGGACCATTCTAAGACACTTTTCTTCTATGGTGTTTCTCTCTCAGACCTATCCTAACCTAACCAAACCAAACCTAAGTATTTATTAAGAATTTTTTAATTCACTATAATGTATATTTTTAGATCAGTCTTCACTATTTTGGACCATTCTAAGACACTTTTCTTCTATGGTGTTTCTCTCTCAGACCTATCCTAACCTAACCTAACCTAACCTAAGTATATATTAAAAAAAATTTAATTCACTATAATGTATATTTTTAGATCAGTCTTCACTATTTTGAACCATTCTAAGACACTTTTCTTCTATGGTGTTTCTCTCTCAGACCTATCCTAACCTAACCTAACCTAACCTAATTATTTATTAAAATTTCTTAAATTCACTATAATGTATATTTTTAGATCAGTCTTCACTATTTTGGACCATTCTAAGACACTTTTCTTCTATGGTGTTTCTCTCTCAGACCTATCCTAACCTAACCTAACCTAACCTAAGTATTTATTAAGAATTCTTTAATTCACTATAATGTATATTTTTAGATCAGTCTTCACTTTTTTGGACCATTCTAAGACACTTTTCTTCTATGGTGTTTCTCTCTCAGACCTATCCTAACCTAACCTAACCTAATTATTTATTAAGATTTCTTAAATTCACTATAATGTATATTTTTAGATCAGTCTTCACTATTTTGGACCATTCTAAGACACTTTTCTTCTATGGTGTTTCTCTCTCAGACCTATCCTAACCTAACCTAACCTAACCTAATTATTTATTAAGATTTCTTAAATTCACTATAATGTATAATTTTAGATCAGTCTTCACTATTTTGGACCATTCTAAGACACTTTTCTTCTATGGTGTTTCTCTCTCAGACCTATCCTAACCTAACCTAACCTAACCTAATTATTTATTAAGATTTCTTAAATTCACTATAATGTATATTTTTAGATCAGTCTTCACTATTTTGGACCATTCTAAGACACTTTTCTTCTATGGTGTTTCTCTCTCAGACCTATCCCAACCTAACCTAACCTAACCTAAGTATTTATTAAAAAAAATTTAATTCACTATAATGTATATTTTTAGATCAGTCTTCACTATTTTGGACCATTCTAAGACACTTTTCTTCTATGGTGTTTCTCTCTCAGACCTATCCTAACCTAACCTAACCTAACCTAATTATTTATTAAGATTTCTTAAATTCACTATAATGTATATTTTTAGATCAGTCTTCACTATATTGGACCATTCTAAGACACTTTTCTTCTATGGTGTTTCTCTCTCAGACCTATCCTAACCTAACCTAACCTAACCTAAGTATTTATTAAGATTTTTTTAATTCACTATAATGTATATTTTTAGATCAGTCTTCACTATTTTGGACCATTCTAAGACACTTTTCTTCTATGGTGTTTCTCTCTCAGACCTATCCTAACCTAACCTAACCTAACCTAAGTATTTATTAAAAAAAAAATAATTCATTATAATGTATATTTTTAGATCAGTCTTCACTATTTTGGACCATTCTAAGACACTTTTCTTCTATGGTGTTTCTCTCTCAGACCTATCCTAACCTAACCTAACCTAACCTAACCTAATTATTTATTAAGATTTCTTAAATTCACTATAATGTATATTTTTAGATCAGTCTTCACTATATTGGACCATTCTAAGACACTTTTCTTCTATGGTGTTTCTCTCTCAGACCTATCCCAACCTAACCTAACCTAACCTAAGTATTTATTAAAAAAAAATTAATTCACTATAATGTATATTTTTAGATCAGTCTTCACTATTTTGGACCATTCTAAGACACTTTTCTTCTATGGTGTTTCTCTCTCAGACCTATCCTAACCTAACCTAACCTAACCTAATTATTTATTAAGATTTCTTAAATTCACTATAATGTATATTTTTAGATCAGTCTTCACTATTTTGGACCATTCTAAGACACTTTTCTTCTATGGTGTTTCTCTCTCAGACCTATCCTAACCTAACCTAACCTAACCTAATTATTTATTAAGATTTCTTAAATTCACTATAATGTATATTTTTAGATCAGTCTTCACTATATTGGACCATTCTAAGACACTTTTCTTCTATGGTGTTTCTCTCTCAGACCTATCCTAACCTAACCTAACCTAACCTAAGTATTTATTAAGATTTCTTAAATTCACTATAATGTATATTTTTAGATCAGTCTTCACTATTTTGGACCATTCTAAGACACTTTTCTTCTATGGTGTTTCTCTCTCAGACCTATCCTAACCTAACCTAACCTAACCTAATTATTTATTAAGATTTCTTAAATTCACTATAATGTATATTTTTAGATCAGTCTTCACTATATTGGACCATTCTAAAACACTTTTCTTCTATGGTGTTTCTCTCTCAGACCTATCCTAACCTAACCTAACCTAACCTAAGTATTTATTAAGATTTTTTTAATTCACTATAATGTATATTTTTAGATCAGTCTTCACTATTTTGGACCATTCTAAGACACTTTTCTTCTATGGTGTTTCTCTCTCAGACCTATCCTAACCTAACCTAACCTAACCTAATTATTTATTAAGATTTCTTAAATTCACTATAATGTATATTTTTAGATCAGTCTTCACTATTTTGGACCATTCTAAGACACTTTTCTTCTATGGTGTTTCTCTCTCAGACCTATCCTAACCTAACCTAACCTAACCTAATTATTTATTAAGATTTCTTAAATTCACTATAATGTATATTTTTAGATCAGTCTTCACTATTTTGGACAATTCTAAGACACTTTTCTTCTATGGTGTTTCTCTCTTAGACCTATCCTAACCTAACCTAACCTAACCTAAGTATTTATTAAGATTTCTTAAATTCACTATAATGTATATTTTTAGATCAGTCTTCACTATATTGGACCATTCTAAGACACTTTTCTTCTATTGTGTTTCTCTCTCAGACCTATCCCAACCTAACCTAACCTAACCTAAGTATTTATTAAAAAAAAATTAATTCACTATAATGTATATTTTTAGATCAGTCTTCACTATTTTGGACCATTCTAAGACACTTTTCTTCTATGGTGTTTCTCTCTCAGACCTATCCTAACCTAACCTAACCTAATCTAATTATTTATTAAGATTTCTTAAATTCACTATAATGTATATTTTTAGATCAGTCTTCACTATATTGGACCATTCTAAGACACTTTTCTTCTATGGTGTTTCTCTCTCAGACCTATCCCAACCTAACCTAACCTAACCTAAGTATTTATTAAAAAAAAAAAAAATCACTATAATGTATATTTTTAGATCAGTCTTCACTATTTTGGACCATTCTAAGACACTTTTCTTCTATGGTGTTTCTCTCTCAGACCTATCCTAACCTAACCTAACCTAACCTAAGTATTTATTAAAAATTTTTTAATTCACTATAATGTATATTTTTAGATCAGTCTTCACTATTTTGGACCATTCTAAGACACTTTTCTTCTATGGTGTTTCTCTCTCAGACCTATCCTAACCTAACCTAACCTAACCTAATTATTTATTAAGATTTCTTAAATTCACTATAATGTATATTTTTAGATCAGTCTTCACTATATTGGACCATTCTAAGACACTTTTCTTCTATGGTGTTTCTCTCTCAGACCTATCCCAACCTAACCTAACCTAACCTAAGTATTTATTAAAAAAAAATTAATTCACTATAATGTATATTTTTAGATCAGTCTTCACTATTTTGGACCATTCTAAGACACTTTTCTTCTATGGTGTTTCTCTCTCAGACCTATCCTAACCTAACCTAACCTAACCTAATTATTTATTAAGATTTCTTAAATTCACTATAATGTATATTTTTAGATCAGTCTTCACTATATTGGACCATTCTAAGACACTTTTCTTCTATGGTGTTTCTCTCTCAGACCTATCCCAACCTAACCTAACCTAACCTAAGTATTTATTAAAAAAAAATTAATTCACTATAATGTATATTTTTAGATCAGTCTTCACTATTTTGGACCATTCTAAGACACTTTTCTTCTATGGTGTTTCTCTCTCAGACCTATCCTAACCTAACCTAACCTAAGTATTTATTAAAAAAAAAATAATTCACTATAATGTATATTTTTAGATCAGTCTTCACTATTTTGGACCATTCTAAGACACTTTTCTTCTATGGTGTTTCTCTCTCAGACCTATCCTAACCTAACCTAACCTAACCTAATTATTTATTAAGATTTCTTAAATTCACTATAATGTATATTTTTAGATCAGTCTTCACTATATTGGACCATTCTAAGACACTTTTCTTCTATGGTGTTTCTCTCTCAGACCTATCCCAACCTAACCTAACCTAACCTAAATATTTATTAAAAAAAAATTAATTCACTATAATGTATATTTTTAGATCAGTCTTCACTATTTTGGACCATTCTAAGACACTTTTCTTCTATGGTGTTTCTCTCTCAGACCTATCCTAACCTAACCTAACCTAACCTAAGTATTTATTAAAAAAAAATTAATTCACTATAATGTATATTTTTAGATCAGTCTTCACTATTTTGGACCATTCTAAGACACTTTTCTTCTATGGTGTTTCTCTCTCAGACCTATCCTAACCTAACCTAACCTAACCTAATTATTTATTAAGATTTCTTAAATTCACTATAATGTATATTTTTAGATCAGTCTTCACTATTTTGGACTATTCTAAGACACTTTTCTTCTATGGTGTTTCTCTCTCAGACCTATCCTAACCTAACCTAAGTATTTATTAAGAATTCTTTAATTCACTATAATGTATATTTTTAGATCAGTCTTCACTATTTTGGTCCATTCTAAGACACTTTTCTTCTATGGTGTTTCTCTCTCAGACCTATCCTAACCTAACCTAACCTAACCTAATTATTTATTAAGATTTCTTAAATTCACTATAATGTATATTTTTAGATCAGTCTTCACTATATTGGACCATTCTAAGACACTTTTCTTCTATGGTGTTTCTCTCTCAGACCTATCCCAACCTAACCTAACCTAACCTTTCTAAGACACTTTTCTTCTATGGTGTTTCTCTCTCAGACCTATCCCAACCTAACCTAACCTAACCTAAGTATTTATTAAAAAAAATTTAATTCACTATAATGTATATTTTTAGATCAGTCTTCACTATTTTGGACCATTCTAAGACACTTTTCTTCTATGGTGTTTCTCTCTCAGACCTATCCTAACCTAACCTAACCTAACCTAATTATTTATTAAGATTTCTTAAATTCACTATAATGTATATTTTTAGATCAGTCTTCTCTATATTGGACCATTCTAAGACACTTTTCTTCTATGGTGTTTCTCTCTCAGACCTATCCCAACCTAACCTAAGTATTTATTAAAAAAAAATTAATTCACTATAATGTATATTTTTAGATCAGTCTTCACTATTTTGGACCATTCTAAGACACTTTTCTTCTATTGTGTTTCTCTCTCAGACCTATCCTAACCTAACCTAACCTAACCTAAGTATTTATTAAAAAAAAAATAATTCACTATAATGTATATTTTTAGATCAGTCTTCACTATTTTGGACCATTCTAAGACACTTTTCTTCAATGGTGTTTCTCTCTCAGACCTATCCTAACCTAACCTAATTATTTATTAAGATTTCTTAAATTCACTATAATGTATATTTTTAGATCAGTCTTCACTATATTGGACCATTCTAAGACTCTTTTCTTCTATGGTGTTTCTCTCTCAGACCTATCCTAACCTAACCTAACCTAACCTAAGTATTTATTAAGAACTCTTTAATTCACTATAATGTATATTTTTAGATCAGTCTTCACTATTTTGGACCATTCTAAGACACTTTTCTTCTATGGTGTTTCTCTCTCAGACCTATCCTAACCTAACCTAACCAAACCTAATTATTTATTAAGATTTCTTAAATTCACTATAATCTATATTTTTAGATCAGTCTTCACTATATTGGACCATTCTAAGACACTTTTCTTCTATGGTGTTTCTCTCTCAGACCTATCCTAACCTAACCTAACCTAACCTAAGTATTTATTAAGAATTTTATAATTCACTATAATGTATATTTTTAGATCAGTCTTCACTATTTTGGACCATTCTAAGACACTTTTCTTCTATGGTGTTTCTCTCTCAGACCTATCCTAACCTAACCTAACCTAACCTAAGTATTTATTAAAAAAAAATTAATTCACTATAATGTATATTTTTAGATCAGTCTTCACTATTTTGGACCATTCTAAGACACTTTTCTTCTATGGTGTTTCTCTCTCAGACCTATCCTAACCTAACCTAACCTAACCTAATTATTTATTAAGATTTCTTAAATTCACTATAATGTATATTTTTAGATCAGTCTTCACTATATTGGACCATTCTAAGACACTTTTCTTCTATGGTGTTTCTCTCTCAGACCTATCCCAACCTAACCTAACCTAACCTAAGTATTTATTAAAAAAAATTTAATTCACTATAATGTATATTTTTAGATCAGTCTTCACTATTTTGGACCATTCTAAGACACTTTTCTTCTATGGTGTTTCTCTCTCAGACCTATCCTAACCTAACCTAACCTAACCTAATTATTTATTAAGATTTCTTAAATTCACTATAATGTATATTTTTAGATCAGTCTTCACTATATTGGACCATTCTAAGAAACTTTTCTTCTATGGTGTTTCTCTCTCAGACCTATCCTAACCTAACCTAACCTAACCTAAGTATTTATTAAGAATTTTTTAATTCACTATAATGTATATTTTTAGATCAGTCTTCACTATTTTGGACCATTCTAAGACACTTTTCTTCTATGGTGTTTCTCTCTCAGACCTATCCTAACCTAACCTAACCTAACCTAAGTATTTATTAAAAAAAAATTAATTCACTATAATGTATATTTTTAGATCAGTCTTCACTATTTTGGACCATTCTAAGACACTTTTCTTCTATGGTGTTTCTCTCTCAGACCTATCCTAACCTAACCTAACCTAACCTAATTATTTATTAAAATTTCTTAAATTCACTATAATGTATATTTTTAGATCAGTCTTCACTATTTTGGACCATTCTAAGACACTTTTCTTCTATTGTGTTTCTCTCTCAGACCTATCCTAACCTAACCTAACCTAACCTAAGTATTTATTAAGAATTCTTTAATTCACTATAATGTATATTTTTAGATCAGTCTTCACTTTTTTGGACCATTCTAAGACACTTTTCTTCTATGGTGTTTCTCTCTCAGACCTATCCTAACCTAACCTAACCTAACCTAAGTATTTATTAAAAAAAAATTAATTCACTATAATGTATATTTTTAGATCAGTCTTCACTATTTTGGACCATTCTAAGACAATTTTCTTCTATGGTGTTTCTCTCTCAGACCTATCCTAACCTAACCTAACCTAACCTAATTATTTATTAAGATTTCTTAAATTCACTATAATGTATATTTTTAGATCAGTCTTCACTATTTTGGACTATTCTAAGACACTTTTCTTCTATGGTGTTTCTCTCTCAGACCTATCCTAACCTAACCTAACCTAACCTAAGTATTTATTAAGAATTCTTTAATTCACTATAATGTATATTTTTAGATCAGTCTTCACTATTTTGGACCATTCTAAGACACTTTTCTTCTATGGTGTTTCTCTCTCAGACCTATCCTAACCTAACCTAACCTAACCTAATTATTTATTAAGATTTCTTAAATTCACTATAATGTATATTTTTAGATCAGTCTTCACTATATTGGACCATTCTAAGACACTTTTCTTCTATGGTGTTTCTCTCTCAGACCTATCCCAACCTAACCTAACCTAACCTAAGTATTTATTAAAAATTTTTTAATTCACTATAATGTATATTTTTAGATCAGTCTTCACTATTTTGGACCATTCTAAGAAACTTTTCTTCTATGGTGTTTCTCTCTCAGACCTATCCTAACCTAACCTAACCTAACCTAATTATTTATTAAGATTTCTTAAATTCACTATAATGTATATTTTTAGATCAGTCTTCACTATATTGGACCATTCTAAGACACTTTTCTTCTATGGTGTTTCTCTCTCAGACCTATCCCAACCTAACCTAACCTATCCTAAGTATTTATTAAAAAAAAATTAATTCACTATAATGTATATTTTTAGATCAGTCTTCACTATTTTGGACCATTCTAAGACACTTTTCTTCTATGGTGTTTCTCTCTCAGACCTATCCTAACCTAACCTAACATAACCTAAGTATTTATTAAAAAAAAATTAATTCACTATAATGTATATTTTTAGATCAGTCTTCACTATTTTGGACCATTCTAAGACACTTTTCTTCTATGGTGTTTCTCTCTCAGACCTATCCTAACCTAACCTAACCTAACCTAATTATTTATTAAGATTTCTTAAATTCACTATAATGTATACTTTTAGATCAGTCTTCACTATTTTGGACTATTCTAAGACACTTTTCTTCTATGGTGTTTCTCTCTCAGACCTATCCTAACCTAACCTAACCTAACCTAAGTATTTATTAAGAATTCTTTAATTCACTATAATGTATATTTTTAGATCAGTCTTCACTATTTTGGACCATTCTAAGACACTTTTCTTCTATGGTGTTTCTCTCTCAGACCTATCCTAACCTAACCTAACCTAACCTAATTATTTATTAAGATTTCTTAAATTCACTATAATGTATATTTTTAGATCAGTCTTCACTATATTGGACCATTCTAAGACACTTTTCTTCTATGGTGTTTCTCTCTCAGACCTATCCCAACCTAACCTAACCTAACCTAAGTATTTATTAAAAAAAAATTTAATTCACTATAATGTATATTTTTAGATCAGTCTTCACTATTTTGGACCATTCTAAGACACTTTTCTTCTATGGTGTTTCTCTCTCAGACCTATCCTAACCTAACCTAACCTAACCTAATTATTTATTAAGATTTCTTAAATTCACTATAATGTATATTTTTAGATCAGTCTTCACTATATTGGACCATTCTAAGACACTTTTCTTCTATGGTGTTTCTCTCTCAGACCTATCCCAACCTAACCTAAGTATTTATTAAAAAAAAATTAATTCACTATAATGTATATTTTTAGATCAGTCTTCACTATTTTGGACCATTCTAAGACACTTTTCTTCTATTGTGTTTCTCTCTCAGACCTATCCTAACCTAACCTAACCTAACCTAAGTATTTATTAAAAAAAAAAAAATTCACTATAATGTATATTTTTAGATCAGTCTTCACTATTTTGGACCATTCTAAGACACTTTTCTTCTATGGTGTTTCTCTCTCAGACCTATCCTAACCTAACCTAACCTAACCTAATTATTTATTAAGATTTCTTAAATTCACTATAATGTATATTTTTAGATCAGTCTTCACTATATTGGACCATTCTAAGACTCTTTTCTTCTATGGTGTTTCTCTCTCAGACCTATCCTAACCTAACCTAACCTAACCTAAGTATTTATTAAGAATTCTTTAATTCACTATAATGTATATTTTTAGATCAGTCTTCACTATTTTGGACCATTCTAAGACTCTTTTCTTCTATGGTGTTTCTCTCTCAGACCTATCCTAACCTAACCTAACCTAACCTAATTATTTATTAAGATTTCTTAAATTCACTATAATGTATATTTTTAGATCAGTCTTCACTATTTTGGACTATTCTAAGACACTTTTCTTCTATGGTGTTTCTCTCTCAGACCTATCCTAACCTAACCTAACCTAACCTAAGTATTTATTAAGAATTCTTTAATTCACTATAATGTATATTTTTAGATCAGTCTTCACTATTTTGGACCATTCTAAGACACTTTTCTTCTATGGTGTTTCTCTCTCAGACCTATCCTAACCTAACCTAACCTAACCTAATTATTTATTAAGATTTCTTAAATTCACTATAATGTATATTTTTAGATCAGTCTTCACTATATTGGACCATTCTAAGACACTTTTCTTCTATGGTGTTTCTCTCTCAGACCTATCCCAACCTAACCTAACCTAACCTAAGTATTTATTAAAAATTTTTTAATTCACTATAATGTATATTTTTAGATCAGTCTTCACTATTTTGGACCATTCTAAGACACTTTTCTTCTATGGTGTTTCTCTCTCAGACCTATCCTAACCTAACCTAACCTAACCTAATTATTTATTAAGATTTCTTAAATTCACTATAATGTATATTTTTAGATCAGTCTTCACTATATTGGACCATTCTAAGACACTTTTCTTCTATGGTGTTTCTCTCTCAGACCTATCCCAACCTAACCTAACCTATCCTAAGTATTTATTAAAAAAAAATTAATTCACTATAATGTATATTTTTAGATCAGTCTTCACTATTTTGGACCATTCTAAGACACTTTTCTTCTATGGTGTTTCTCTCTCAGACCTATCCTAACCTAACCTAACATAACCTAAGTATTTATTAAAAAAAAATTAATTCACTATAATGTATATTTTTAGATCAGTCTTCACTATTTTGGACCATTCTAAGACACTTTTCTTCTATGGTGTTTCTCTCTCAGACCTATCCTAACCTAACCTAACCTAACCTAATTATTTATTAAGATTTCTTAAATTCACTATAATGTATACTTTTAGATCAGTCTTCACTATTTTGGACTATTCTAAGACACTTTTCTTCTATGGTGTTTCTCTCTCAGACCTATCCTAACCTAACCTAACCTAACCTAAGTATTTATTAAGAATTCTTTAATTCACTATAATGTATATTTTTAGATCAGTCTTCACTATTTTGGACCATTCTAAGACACTTTTCTTCTATGGTGTTTCTCTCTCAGACCTATCCTAACCTAACCTAACCTAACCTAATTATTTATTAAGATTTCTTAAATTCACTATAATGTATATTTTTAGATCAGTCTTCACTATATTGGACCATTCTAAGACACTTTTCTTCTATGGTGTTTCTCTCTCAGACCTATCCCAACCTAACCTAACCTAACCTAAGTATTTATTAAAAAAAAATTTAATTCACTATAATGTATATTTTTAGATCAGTCTTCACTATTTTGGACCATTCTAAGACACTTTTCTTCTATGGTGTTTCTCTCTCAGACCTATCCTAACCTAACCTAACCTAACCTAATTATTTATTAAGATTTCTTAAATTCACTATAATGTATATTTTTAGATCAGTCTTCACTATATTGGACCATTCTAAGACACTTTTCTTCTATGGTGTTTCTCTCTCAGACCTATCCCAACCTAACCTAAGTATTTATTAAAAAAAAATTAATTCACTATAATGTATATTTTTAGATCAGTCTTCACTATTTTGGACCATTCTAAGACACTTTTCTTCTATTGTGTTTCTCTCTCAGACCTATCCTAACCTAACCTAACCTAACCTAAGTATTTATTAAAAAAAAAAAAATTCACTATAATGTATATTTTTAGATCAGTCTTCACTATTTTGGACCATTCTAAGACACTTTTCTTCTATGGTGTTTCTCTCTCAGACCTATCCTAACCTAACCTAACCTAACCTAATTATTTATTAAGATTTCTTAAATTCACTATAATGTATATTTTTAGATCAGTCTTCACTATATTGGACCATTCTAAGACTCTTTTCTTCTATGGTGTTTCTCTCTCAGACCTATCCTAACCTAACCTAACCTAACCTAAGTATTTATTAAGAATTCTTTAATTCACTATAATGTATATTTTTAGATCAGTCTTCACTATTTTGGACCATTCTAAGACTCTTTTCTTCTATGGTGTTTCTCTCTCAGACCTATCCTAACCTAACCTAATTATTTATTAAGATTTCTTAAATTCACTATAATGTATATTTTTGATCAGTCTTCACTATATTGGACCATTCTAAGACACTTTTCTTCTATGGTGTTTCTCTCTCAGACCTATCCTAACCTAACCTAAGTATTTATTAAGAATTTTTTAATTCACTATAATGTATATTTTTAGATCAGTCTTCACTATTTTGGACCATTCTAAGACACTTTTCTTCTATGGTGTTTCTCTCTCAGACCTATCCTAACCTAACCTAACCTAACCTAAGTATTTATTAAAAAAAATTTAATTCACTATAATGTATATTTTTAGATCAGTCTTCACTATTTTGGACCATTCTAAGACACTTTTCTTCTATGGTGTTTCTCTCTCAGACCTATCCTAACCTAACCTAACCTAACCTAATTATTTATTAAGATTTCTTAAATTCACTATAATGTATATTTTTAGATCAGTCTTCACTATTTTGGACCATTCTAAGACACTTTTCTTCTATGGTGTTTCTCTCTCAGACCTATCCTAACCTAACCTAACCTAACCTAAGTATTTATTAAGAATTCTTTAATTCACTATAATGTATATTTTTAGATCAGTCTTCACTATTTTGGACCATTCTAAGATACTTTTCTTCTATGTTGTTTCTCTCTCAGACCTTTCCTAACCTAACCTAAGTATTTATTAAGAATTCTTTAATTCACTATAATGTATATTTTTAGATCAGTCTCACTATTTTGGACCATTCTAAGACACTTTTCTTCTATGGTGTTTCTCTCTCAGACCTATCCTAACCTAACCTAACCTAACCTAAGTATTTATTAAGAATTCTTTAATTCACTATAATGTATATTTTTAGATCAGTCTTCACTATTTTGGACCATTCTAAGACACTTTTCTTCTATGGTGTTTCTCTCTCAGACCTATCCTAACCTAACCTAACCTAACCTAATTATTTATTAAGATTTCTTAAATTCACTATAATGTATATTTTTAGATCAGTATTCACTATATTGGACCATTCTAAGACACTTTTCTTCTATGGTGTTTCTCTCTCAGACCTATCCTAACCTAACCTAACCTAACCTAAGTATTTATTAAGAATTTTTAAATTCACTATAATGTATATTTTTAGATCAGTCTTCACTATTTTGGACCATTCTAAGACACTTTTCTTCTATGGTGTTTCTCTCTCAGACCTATCCTAACCTAACCTAACCTAACCTAAGTATTTATTAAGAATTCTTTAATTCACTATAATGTATATTTTTAGATCAGTCTTCCCTATTTTTGACCATTCTAAGACACTTTTCTTCTATGGTGTTTCTCTCTCAGACCTATCCTAACCTAACCTAACCTAACCTAATTATTTATTAAGATTTCTTAAATTCACTATAATGTATATTTTTAGATCAGTCTTCACTATTTTGGACCATTCTAAGACACTTTTCTTCTATGGTGTTTCTCTCTCAGACCTATCCTAACCTAACCTAACCTAACCTAATTATTTATTAAGAATTCTTTAATTCACTATAATGTATAGTTTTAGATCAGTCTTCACTATATTGGACCATTCTAAGACACTTTTCTTCTATGGTGTTTCTCTCTCAGACCTATCCTAACCTAACCTAACCTAACCTAAGTATTTATTAAAAAAAAATTAATTCACTATAATGTATATTTTTAGATCAGTCTTCACTATTTTGGACCATTCTAAGACACTTTTCTTCTATGGTGTTTCTCTCTCAGACCTATCCTAACCTAACCTAACCTAACCTAATTATTTATTAAGATTTCTTTAATTCTCTATAATGTATATTTTTAGATCAGTCTTCACTATTTTGGACCATTCTAAGACACTTTTCTTCTATGGTGTTTCTCTCTCAGACCTATCCTAACCTAACCTAAGTATTTATTATGAATTCTTTAATTCACTATAATGTATATTTTTAGATCAGTCTTCACTTTTTTGGACCATTCTAAGACACTTTTCTTCTATGGTGTTTCTCTCTCAGACCTATCCTAACCTAACCTATGTATTTATTAAGAATTCTTTAATTCACTATAATGTATATTTTTAGATCAGTCTTCACTATTTTGGACCATTCTAAGACACTTTTCTTCTATGGTGTTTCTCTCTCAGACCTATCCTAACCTAACCTAACCTAACCTAATTATTTATTAAGATTTCTTAAATTCACTATAATGTATATTTTTAGATCAGTCTTCACTATTTTGGACCATTCTAAGACACTTTTCTTCTATGGTGTTTCTCTCTCAGACCTATCCTAACCTAACCTATGTATTTATTAAGAATTCTTTAATTAACTATAATGTATATTTTTAGATCAGTCTTCACTATTTTGGACCATTCTAAGACACTTTTCTTCTATGGTGTTTCTCTCTCAGACCTATCCTAACCTAACCTAACCTAACCTAATTATTTATTAAGATTTCTTAAATTCACTATAATGTATATTTTTAGATCAGTCTTCACTATATTGGACCATTCTAAGACACTTTTCTTCTATGGTGTTTCTCTCTCAGACCTATCCTAACCTAACCTAACCTAACCTAAGTATTTATTAAGAATTCTTTAATTCACTATAATGTATATTTTTAGATCAGTCTTCACTATTTTTGACCATTCTAAGACACTTTTCTTCTATGGTGTTTCTCTCTCAGACCTATCCTAACCTAACCTAACCTAACCTAACTATTTATTAAGAATTCTTTAATTCACTATAATGTATATTTTTAGATCAGTCTTCACTATTTTGGACCATTCTAAGACACTTTTCTTCTATGGTGTTTCTCTCTCAGACCTATCCTAACCTAACCTAACCTAACCTAATTATTTATTAAGAATTCTTTAATTCACTATAATGTATATTTTTAGATCAGTCTTCACTATTTTGGACCATTCTAAGACACTTTTCTTCTATGGTGTTTCTCTCTCAGACCTATCCAAACCTAACCTAACCTAACCTAAGTATTTATTAAGAATTCTTTAATTCACTATAATGTATATTTTTAGATCAGTCTTCACTATTTTGGACCATTCTAAGACACTTTTCTTCTATGGTGTTTCTCTCTCAGACCTATCCTAACCTAACCTAACCTAACCTAATTATTTATTAAGAATTCTTTAATTCACTATAATGTATAGTTTTAGATCAGTCTTCACTATATTGGACCATTCTAAGACACTTTTCTTCTATGGTGTTTCTCTCTCAGACCTATCCTAACCTAACCTAACCTAACCTAAGTATTTATTAAGAATTCTTAAATTCACTATAATGTATATTTTTAGATCAGTCTTCACTATTTTGGACCATTCTAAGACACTTTTCTTCTATGGTGTTTCTCTCTCAGACCTATCCTAACCTAACCTAACCTAACCTAAGTATTTATTAAGAATTCTTAAATTCACTATAATGTATATTTTTAGATCAGTCTTCACTATTTTGGACCATTCTAAGACACTTTTCTTCTATGGTGTTTCTCTCTCAGACCTATCCTAACCTAACCTAATTATTTATTAAGAATTCTTTAATTCACTATAATGTATATTTTTAGATCAGTCTTCACTATATTGGACCATTCTAAGACACCTTTCTTCTATGGTGTTTCTCTCTCAGACCTATCCTAACCTAACCTAACCTAACCTAAGTATTTATTAAGAATTTTTTAATTCACTATAATGTATATTTTTAGATCAGTCTTCACTATTTTGGACCATTCTAAGACACTTTTCTTCTATGGTGTTTCTCTCTCAGACCTATCCTAACCTAACCTATGTATTTATTAAGAATTCTTTAATTCACTATAATGTATATTTTTAGATCAGTCTTCACTATTTTGGACCATTCTAAGACACTTTTCTTCTATGGTGTTTCTCTCTCAGACCTATCCTAACCTAACCTAACCTAACCTAATTATTTATTAAGATTTCTTAAATTCACTATAATGTATATTTTTAGATCAGTCTTCACTATATTGGACCATTCTAAGACACTTTTCTTCTATGGTGTTTCTCTCTCAGACCTATCCTAACCTAACCTAACCTAACCTAAGTATTTATTAAGAATTTTTTAATTCACTATAATTTATATTTTTAGATCAGTCTTCACTATTTTTGACCATTCTAAGACACTTTTCTTCTATGGTGTTTCTCTCTCAGACCTATCCTAACCTAACCTAACCTAACCTAAGTATTTATTAAGAATTTTTTAATTCACTATAATGTATATTTTTAGATCAGTCTTCACTATTTTGGACCATTCTAAGACACTTTTCTTCTATGGTGTTTGTCTCTCAGACCTATCCTAACCTAACCTAACCTAACCTAATTATTTATTAAGAATTCTTTAATTCACTATAATGTATATTTTTAGATCAGTCTTCACTATTTTGGACCATTCTAAGACACTTTTCTTCTATGGTGTTTCTCTCTCAGACCTATCCTAACCTAACCTAACCTAACCTAAGTATTTATTAAGAATTCTTTAATTCACTATAATGTATATTTTTAGATCAGTCTTCACTATTTTGGACCATTCTAAGACACTTTTCTTCTATGGTGTTTCTCTCTCAGACCTATCCTAACCTAACCTAACCTAAGTATTTATTAAGAATTCTTAAATTCACTATAATGTATATTTTTAGATCAGTCTTCACTATTTTGGACCATTCTAAGACACTTTTCTTCTATGGTGTTTCTCTCTCAGACCTATCCTAACCTAACCTAATTATTTATTAAGAATTCTTTAATTCACTATAATGTATATTTTTAGGTCAGTCTTCACTATATTGGACCATTCTAAGACACCTTTCTTCTATGGTGTTTCTCAGACCTATCCTAACCTAACCTAACCTAACCTAAGTATTTATTAAGAATTTTTTAATTCACTATAATGTATATTTTTAGATCAGTCTTCACTATTTTGGACCATTCTAAGACACTTTTCTTCTATGGTGTTTCTCTCTCAGACCTATCCTAACCTAACCTAAGTACTTATTAAGAATTTTTTAATTCACTATAATGTATATTTTTAGATCAGTCTTCACTATTTTGGACCATTCTAAGACACTTTACTTCTATGATGTTTCTCTCTCAGACCTATCCTAACCTAATCTAACCTAACCTAACTATTTATTAAGAATTCATTAACTAATTATAATGTATATTTTAAAATCGGTATTCACTATTTTAGACCATTCTAAGACACTTTTCTTCTATGGTGTTTTTCTCTCAGACCTATCCTAACCTAACCTAAGTATTTATTAAGAATTTTTTAATTCACTATAATATATATATTTAGATCAGTATTCACTATTTTAAACCATTCTAAGACACTTTTCTAAGACACTTCAATGTAACTCTAAAATACTGTAAAGTCAAAATAAAGTACATCAACAAATATATTACCATGCATAAAGGGGATACCTTTGCGTATATACGCACGTGGCAACATATCATCCACAAACAGAAGTGTGTGAACAGAAGAGGAAGGAGGGAGAGAGGGTTTGTATGAGTAAGGGAGGGGTAGCAAGGGGAGGGAAGGGGACTAGTGGTGAGTGGGGTCCTTGTTTCCAAGTTGTTAGTGGGGGTAGGTCTATGCTCCACCCACCAGTATACGCAGTTGCCAGACATCATTACCACAGTCAAATCTTTTGTCAAGGACTTTAGCTTTCCATCGTTACCAACGCCAGCTCTCTAGATACTCGCTACAGTTTTTGATAGTTACGTCGACACGTAACTCTGGCTAGCACAGTGGTAAAGTCTGTGGCTGCAATTCCGTGGCCCAGCGTTCGATCCTTGCTCGGGACACTGTTAAAAATACCACTGATGCCAGAGGTTACCACCCCTGTGAGCAGGGGGTGGGGGGTTTGAGTCAGCTGTCTGAGGTCTTCCTGCTTAGTCAGCCATAGCCGAAAGCTGACTCGGGTCTCAGGTGGGTGGAGAGGTCGCTGAGCCACACATCACAGGGATCATCCTTGTGATGTGTGCTATAATTGTGTTTCATACACATAGTGTGTGCTACACTCTGTCCCAGTGGCTGCCACTCGCTGGCACCTTTAATAACTAAAGATTTTTAGAACTTTTTAGCCTTGCTCCTCGCCTAAATCTTCAGCCAACACACACACACACACACACACATAGAGGGAGAGAGAGATCTTGGCAGGAGGTATCGTCGTAAAGCACCTCACAAGGCCATCTCCAGGAACCATCACGTCGACACCAGTATCCTTTGCCAGCCTCACTCCACCCCACCCTACCCCCACCCCACCCCCATCCCGGCTATCCTTGGAGAATAAAACCTACTACTCCGTGAAATACCTCCTATAAACTCCTCACTCGTGGCAGCCCTCATAGCCTAGGTCCTACCCCACCAAACTACCGTGGTCTCTCACTTCAAAATTATAAGCTATTAAGCACTACTTTTTATGATTTTCATATGCATTGTAACACTCATGATTTTTTTTTCTGTATTATTTAAGGACTTCCCCTTTTGAAAGACAACCAATGCAGAAAATAGAGAGAATAAAAATGATAAAACTCGTCTCGTTCTTTTCTGCTTCATGAGGAGTACTTGTTGCATTTATGTGAGCAGCTGCATGCTTTCGTCTACTTGCATCAATAATGCTTATTCTGCCATGAATCATCTCCCACAATACCCGGTACGGATATATACACACGACATTCGTATACCGTTCTTACTGTCCACAAACACCTCACCTACACCAGGACCGACTTAGACTAAGTGGGTCCTGACCTACACCATCATCCCCAGACGCCACGGAAGACTCCATCTGAAAAAGTTAAGAGCTTTCCTTGAAGCCACCCTATATTCTGGTTGTTTCTCCCCTCTTCCTCCTCCAGTATACTGTATTACTGTACTCCTTACACATCACACCGCACCCATGTTTATTTTCATTTTCGAACCAAGGTGTGTATGTGTGTGTGTGTATGTGTGTGTGTGTGTGTGAGAGAGAGAGAGAGAGAGAGAGAGAGAGAGAGAGAGAGAGAGAGAGAGAGAGAACGTGGGAGGGTTGGTTGTGATGACGTCAGAGTCGGGAGGGTCAGGTGATAAGAGTGATAGGAGAGAGTGCGTGTTTGGGAGAGGCTTGGCTGGTGAGTGAGAGAGAGAGAGAGAGAGAGAGAGAGAGAGAGAGAGAGAGAAATATATCATCCGCATCCCACGAATATAATAAATAGTTTTGTAAGCATTCCTTAATATATAATCATTAAGTAATAGCGTATTAGGATTCTTGGCTCAACTAAGCAAGGTGGCCACATGTAATTTGCTTGAATTTTCCCATAATTTTCTTGTGTAATTATTCTAATTATTATGAATAATTTTGAAATTCATTCGTATGTATCTAAGTATTAATGTTTTACATTGAATGATTTCGGTGTATATATCAGAAGTAATGAGAAATCTTGGTCACATGTCAAACACTTACACATTTTCATATGTACTGTATGTCACCTAAGTTTTTAGTGTTAATCTATAGTATATTAACATAAGATGGATTGTTTGTAAATTATGTGTAATGTTGATTCTCTTCTCTAATAGCATCTATTTTTTTCAGGTATTGTAAATTTCCTTGAAGGTCCAGCTTCTATTTCTTCAGATGTGAGTACAAATATGTTTGTAGTTATGTCCCTTCTGCGGCAGACGTAGAGTTTTTCTTATTGTATGGTGTAATTTTGCTTTACATTACCTAATGTAAGTCATAATGACCCATGAATACTACAATTTAGTTATTAATTTATACAATTTGTTTTTGGTCAACTGACTTATGCGAAAACTAATCCTAGAAACTTCCTGCCTATAATTTCCAAGAAAGTATACATCTTTATTAATCTTTGCCAAAAAATCCTGACCATTTCCAACTTTACCACGAACGTTCCATTCTTTCAAGAATGGCATACAGAAACGTCCCTCATACCAGTCTCATATTTTCATCAGAAGTTATTAAACTCTCCCCTTCCCTATTCTCTGTTTGTTGTCAGTCTATTCTAGTCCACTCCTTCACAGCAATAGTACTGATATGTTACTGGACTGGATACAAGGGATTCACACTCTTTACAAGCCTGTGATATAGTTAGCAACTTTGATATTACCGATTCCTCTCCACTATGAGAAAAATATAACACATAAGGCAATTTTTGTGTGTGTTTGTGTGTGTGTGCGTTTCCAATTATCTGACTGCAACACAGATCCCATAACAGACTCTCAATTCACTCCAACCTCGACGCCAGTGTCTTAAAGCCGACGTTGAACCCGAAAGTGGGTGTGGGTAGGTTGGGTGCATGGGCAGGAGAGGAAGCGGATGGTCGAAGTGAGGTGATAACCAGACTAGTGATAGTATAGGTTGATATACTGTGCTGTATATACCTTCCTTGTCTCCCTCTGCTACAATATACTTCCTCCGTACAATATCTTCCCTCCCTCAGTCTTCACCGAGTATCTCTAAATAAAGTTCCCTCCCTCTCCTCTTTCCCTCCCTCCCTCTCCTCTTTCCCTCCCTCCCTCTCCTCTTTCCCTCCCTCTCCTCTTTCCCTCGTCCTTCCATCCCTCCTTCTTACACTTCGATACTCCCGCTTTGAAACTGATTCTTTGATCTATAATAACTACAAAGCTCATACTTGATCCACTCTACTTAATACTCAGGAAACATACAGAAGACCTCAAAGCTAGATTTTATGGATGTGAGATGGATTCATCGGTCCTTTTCTGTAGCCATTTGTATCTATTCTACTTTTTTCTTCACCTTCAATACTTTCTGGGTACTTTTCCTCCCTTCATGTTTTCCTTCCACCTTCTAATTATTTTATATCAGACTCATTTTCATTAAAACGTTTTTCCTATTTCTTACTGCCCTCCTTCCACTCCTTCCACCCAGGCCTCTCACTCTCCTCTTTCCCTCCTCCATCCTGCTCTCCCCCAATCTTTTTCTATATCTCAGTGTCTCTTTCTCTGCATCCTACTTCCTCCGAATCCACTCCTTCCCACTCCACTCGCCTCCCTACATCTCACAACCCCTACACACTCTTCCTTCTCTCCTTTCTCCTTATTGGATTCCCCTAATGGGAACCGCCTTGACGTGGTGGGGAGCTTGTGTATCTCTGTGATCTGGGGAGCTAGACTAGAGTGGGCTCCGGCCCCTGCTCTGCCCCGATTTCGGGGAGAGAGGGCTTCCCATGCTAGGAAGGTCGCTAGTGAGAGACCAGACTAAATGGTTCCCATCATTCAGTTCTTCAACTGTCCCTCTTTTCTTTTTATCTACTTCCTGCTTGCTGTCACACCTCTCTATCACCTTTTTCTGGCGCTATTGGACCTCGATGTTGCGGCGCCTAATATCCATCAATCAATCAATCACTCCTTCTTGGATCCATTTCTCTCTCTTACTTCTCTCCTTTCCTCGAGTATTATCTTTTCCTCCTCTCTGTCCCTCTCACCCTGCAATTTTCAAAACTCCAACCACCTAAGTAATAAATCCAAAACACACACACACACACACACACACTCACACAGACTCACACACACACGGGACCGCTTCCAAGGCTGGTGAGATGAGGAAGGATTGATGGGGATAAGAGGGTTTTTTAATGTTGGTTATGGTAGGGTTTGGAGAGTGAACAGTAGATTGGGGAAATGGAGGGTTTGATGTAGGGGGTATGGATGGTAAGTATAGGCTATTATAGTGGTGTGTTGGGGTGAGAGTATAGTAGGTGGGTGTGTTGAGGAGAGGATAGAGGATAGGAGAGCGGAAGGTAAGTGTGAGGCTGCTGAATGTTAGGGAGGGAAAGAGGTCAGCTGATAGGATATATGGAAATGATATAAATTAGATGTAGTGGTGGTACTTACTTAGGCGTTCTAGAAGGTCAAATAATGTTGAAACAGTGTCAATGAGAGTAACAAAAGAGATTGGGTCTGTGCAAGGAAAATGTGAAAGTGAAGATTGCATGGTTGGGGGTGGGTCAGTTGAGGAAGCAGATGAGGGAAGGGATTTTACAAGACGTTGTAGTGTTATAGATGGGTAGTAAAGAAAGAGAGGAGAAAGTTACAGCTAAGGGAAAGAATAGGGGAAGAGAGGAGAGAGAGAAGTAGAGGGAGGAAGAATGGAGTCACCACACAGAGAGAGGAAAGAGGGGAGAAAGAAGGCTATAGGGGAACAGTCAAGGAAGAGAGAAAGAAGAGGGAGGGGAGTCATGGGGCGGAGAAAAGGGGAGTCATCTCTCTTGAACATATAGCAAAACTTTCCAGTCTGAAAATGAATGGGGGGGTGGGGGTGGATGGAGAGGAGGAAGAGAGAGGATGGGGGATACAGAGAGGATGAGGGATGAGGGTGGAGGGAGGAGGTATACGATAGTGGAAGAAGAGTAAGGGAAGGGAGAATAGAAGTAAGGTAGATAAAGGTCGTGTCTGGTAGTGAAGGAAAGGATGAAATGGAAGTAGAAAGAACGGGAAAATATAGGAGGGTTTCGTAGATTTGAGTAAATAGAAAAGTGAGTAGAGCGACGAAGAGCTAACAGGAAAAATGCTAAAGGAAAGGAAATGATGAAAGAATGGATAGAAGAAAAAATAAAATACCGAAAGAGAGGCTTAATTAACAGTGATATGGAAAATATAATGGTTAGGTATTAAATTGTTCATGAAAGTAAATACGAAAGGAAACAAGACAGAAGGAAGGTTGACCAAAAAATAAATATAAAAGCTAGATCAGATGAAGGTAGAGAGAGTGAGGAAGTATGGCAATAATAGGTAAAGGGAGAGAATATAAGAGGTAGAGTGTTTTGTGAGAGGAAAAGACTTAACTATATAAGGCCATCGAGGTATACTTAAAGGGCCTGAGTAAAGTGTGTAAAATTGTGTAATATGAATATAATTGTGTAAAATGGGTAGGTAGATCAAAGTAGTAAGTGTCAGAGCATATGAGGAGAGTATGGGGAGAGTCAGTTAATGGTAGGAGAGCAACAATAGAGAGGCTGTTGTTGTAAGGAATAATGAGACCAGATACGTAAAATGAAGTGTGGGAAATGGTACTATAATTATAGTTGTAAGAGTAAGAGAGTAAATTGGAGAAAGAACGAGTAAATTGGAGAGAGAGAGAGAGAGAGAGAGAGAGAGAGAGAGAGAGAGAGAGACCTTTCACCGGAGCTGGAGATACGGCCACCGTAAGTCTCGGTTTTATCTGCTAAGGGGGGAAAGGGAAGGGTTTAGGGGTGAGGGGAGGAGAGGGCTATGTGGGAGGGAAAGGTGAGAGGCAAGGGGAGGAAGGGGGTGTATGAGGGAGGGTAAGGGTTTAGATTTAGGGATTTGGGGAGGAGGAAAGAGAAAGAAGAGTCTGGGGGTAAGGAAAGGAAGGGGAAGGGTTTAGGGGTATGGGGAATGGGGGCTGCAAAGGAGAGAGGGGTATGAAAAAGTGAGGGTCGGGCGGTAAGGGGTAAGGAAAAAGGTTGGGGGCGCGTCATTATTTCTTTCACAATTCCCTTCGCCCATTCTCAGTCCCTACCCATTTAAGACCTTAATCTTTCTGCTCTGGGATGAACTAAGCTAGAATGGAGGGCTGAGAGAAAGGGGAGCAAGGTATTGAGGAGGGGAATGAAGGTAAAGAGAAAGGCAGGGAATGAGGTGGAAGGAAGGGAAGCCTGAGAGAAGAAAGGGGAAAGATGGTAATGAGGGGAACGAACAGAGAGGAAGTATAGAGGAATGAAGGTATACAGGGAAGCAGTTTTTTTGGAGAATAGGAGGGAGGAATGAAGGTAAGGAAGGGAGTATTTGGGAGAACGAATGAATGGGTGGGTGAATGAAGGTGAAAAACAATGTATTGAGGGGGGGGAGGGAAGGGAGGTGTGTAAGAAAAAGTGAGTGGGTGAGGAAGGGGATGAGTGTGTAAATAGGGAGATAGCAACAAGATACAGAGAAGTATGAAACTAGGAAGGAAGAAATTAATGTAAAAGTGAAAACCTGAAGGAAGAAAAAATAGGAAGGGAGGGATAGAAAGAAGTGAGATGAATGGGTAAAGAGGAATGAGGTGAAGAGAGTGAGGAGAATGTATCAGTAGCTACTTCATTCCTTATAAGAGGCGTGGACTGAGGTCAGAGTGGCTAGGAAAAAAAGGAGGAAGAAGAGGAGGAGGAGGAGGAGGAGGAGGAGGAGGAAGCTGAACACGTGACGAGAGGGGGAGAGGAGAGGAGGACAAGATGAGAATATATGATGGAGATAAAGATAGCATGAAGAGGCGAAAGGAAGATAAAGTGGAGGTGAGGAGGATCAGGAGTAGGGATGAGAGGATGGGAGGGTGGGTGAGTAGGGGTGAGTAGGGGGGAGTAGGGATGAGAGGATGGGAGGGTGGGAGAGTAGGGATGGGAGGGTGGTTAAATAGGGGAGGGGAGAAAGGATGAGAGGATGGGAGGGGTAAGGATGGGAGGGTGGGTGAGTGGGTGGAGGGGAATGAGGATGGGAGGGTGGATGAGTAGGGGGAACGGAGTAAGGATGGGAAGGTGGGTGAGTCGGGGGAGGATGGGAAGGTGGGTAAGTGGGGAGGAGGGGGGAAGGGGGGGTTAAAGGTGAAGGAGTGGGATGATGGTGATGGTGATAATAATGAAGCAGATGAGGGAAGGGATTTTACAAGACGTTGTAGTGTTATACTTTATTATAGAGGAAAGAAAGACATGAAAAAATGAAAGTGTATTATGATGAGTGATAATGAAAACAATAATGGACGACGATGATATTGATAGTGACGATAATCATAATGGTGGTGACGATGATAGTGAAGATGATAGTGATGATTTAGACGAGGAATTGCACGAAAATGATCTGGTAATGCTATGAAGAAAAGATGAAAGGAAAATGATTGAAGATGAAAGTAACATGATAACTGAATGTGAGAGGGCAAGGTAAAATGAATATGATGAGGTACTGAGAGGAAAATGAGGAAAAATGTCAATGAATAGTGAGGAGAGGTGAGAGAAAAAGATGAGTGAGAGATGAAAGATTTGTGGAAGAAAGATGAGGAGGACAGCGAATTTGTATGAGATGAAGGGAGAAGTAAGAGGAAACAGCAGAGATAAGGGGAAAGATGAGGGAACAAAGAGGTGAAAGTTGAATATGAAAGGTAAATAGGCGAGAGAAAGATGAAGATGGGAAGTAGATGAGTAGTAGGAGAGAGAATGATGAAGATGGGAATGATGAGAAGTAGATGAGTAGTAGGAGAGAGGAAGATGAGTGGTAGGTGAGAGAAAAATGAAGGTGTATTGATGGAGGGGGGGGGACGATGATGCAATAAGAGGATAAAAGAGGAACCCAATCAAGGAAAGTAAAGGTAAGGGGAAGAGGGAGGTGTTGGGGAGGAGGAGGAAGAGGAGGAGGAGGAGGGGGGGAGAGGTATGTGTAAAGTAGTAGTTGTTGATAGATGGATGTATAGAGAGATAGATATGTGAATTAATGACTGGATGGATGAATGTAAATAGAGTAGATAGGTACCGGTATATTGATAGTTGTAGATAGATCCTTAGATGTATACAGTATAGATAGGGCGTCGAATTGATAAACGATAAATAAATAAAGAAGTGTGTGTGTGTGTGTGTGTGTGTGTAAGGTATATGGTGTGAGAAAAGGAGTGGTGTGATAAGGGTATAAGAAGGGGAGTAAGGGAGAGAGGGAAGAGAAGAAAGCGTGCCTAAATAGGGTAATTTTCTCACAAGGAAGGAAAGCGGTGCGAGGAGGGGAGGAAAGGGCAAGCTATGGGGGGTAAGAGGGGAGTATAATGAGGGCTGGGTAGATTATCTAGAAATTGGGGAGAGAGATCACAGAAGAAGGGTGCCAAGAGGAAGGAGTGTATAGGGAGAAGCAGGAGAAAGCAAAAGGAAGAGAGTATATGAGAGAAATCAAGAATATGGCTGTATCTAAGGAAACTAAAATGAAATAGGAATTAATGTGAAAAAGTAATGGTGTAACATAATGTGTATGATTTAGAAACTAAGGGGTAAAGGTGAAAGAGTAAAGGGTATGTATTGAAAAGGGTGAAGAAGCATTACAACTAAATGGAGTGTCTAAAATCGGAACTAAGGGATATTGTACTTAGATAAAAGGGTACCGTAAAGGGTATGTTGTGTACGATGCAGGAACTCAGGGATAAGGGTTATATATAGGGGAGGAAAGGGAAGGAAGGAGGGAGGGAGGTGGGCTGGATGGAATAAAAGAAAGGGGGTAAGTTGTGCTTGGTGTGGGAGTAAAGGGGAAGGCTATAACTGGTACTGCTGTCTGAAGTGTGTGGTGGAGTCGAGGCGAGGAGGGAAGGAACTGGAATTATTAAGAGAATGTAAACCTAAATTTGTGGAGGGGAGGATGTAATTGGCATCATCATAGAGGAGGAGGAGGAGGAGGAGGAGGAGGGGGAGGAGAGTGTGCTGAGTAAGAGGAACGAAAGAAAGAAAAAGGAATTAAGGAATGAATGAATGAGGGGAGGAGGTTTGGTTCTGGAATAGTGAAGGTGAAAGAAAGGAAGGAAGGAATGAAGGGGTAGGGGGGTGTTTCATATCCTGGTTGTTATTTCACCATGCCAGTCTGTTAATTCATGTACTTTTTCCTCTCTAACCTAAACAAACCAAACCCTAATGATTCGCTAACCTAACCTAATCTAACCCCTCAGATTTGCCCAAAAAATCTTAGTGCCCTTGAATGGGATACCTCTTCCCTCCCTACATCTTTTCATATAATTCTGTTCCATCCCGCCCGTTTCTTCTGTAAATTAACCTAATCCCTCTGATTCCCCACCAAAAAATCTTAGTACCCTTGAATGGGATACCTCTTGCCTACATCTTTTCATGCCAATCTGTTCCAACCTGTCCCGTTTCCTCTAGAACCTAATCTAACATAACCCAACCCAACCCAACCCAACCCAACCCAACCCAACCCAACCTAACATAACCCTTCTGATTCGCCAACAAAAAATATTTGTACCGGTACCTCTAAATTGAAAGAAGGGAGAAAGGAAGTGACCGGGAACGCATGGAAGGAAGAAGAGAGAAACGGAAGGAAAGGGAAAGGTCCTGACGAGAAGGTGGGAGGGAGGATAGAGGAATGGGAGGGGACGTCCTAGAGAATTAAAAGAGTGGGAGGGGGATATGTTAGTTGTGGGTGGTGATGATGTGCCCAAAATATGGCAGGTGTATTTCTGTTAGCGTTTCCATTCCAGAAAAGGTTTTTGAGTGAGGGAAGGGGAACATGGTGTTGGGGAGAAGGGAGCGGAGGGGAGGGGAGGGGGGATGCATGGTGAGTGAGGGGGAATGAGTAAACATGATATACTAAGAGTGAAAACTGAGAGGGTCGCATTAGAAGGGGAAATTGGGGTGGCATGGTGTGTGAAGGGTAAGGGAAACTACACGTGATGGATGAAGGGGACCATATGTGTGTGTTTGTGGGAGGGAGGGGGAGGGGGAGGGGGGGGCCGCCTCTCCCTACATCAAGCCTCATTACCTCCGACAAACCCAGGGGAGAACATTAAGGTGGCGTTGATAATAATTGTGTGGATTAGTTTGTTTTTTTTCCTACACTCATTTTTGCTACCGATGTGTCTTTCTTTCACTTTTCTCATTTTCCTTTGTTAATATCTATTTATATATATGTCTATTTCTCTATAATCCTATTTTTTCATCATTAATATAATATGTTATCTTTATTCTTTGTTTACAGTTAATATGCGTTATGTTTACCAGTCTTTATTCTTTCTCAGATTTTTCTTTACCCATAAAATATTATCTCATCATCTAAAATCCGTATAGTACAGCCTGTTACAATTACACATGTTAAAGCTTTTTTTTTCTCTATCTATATATTTGTACGCCTTTCTGTGTACTTGCCTCCTTTCTCTTCTAGCTATCTTCCACTTGCCTCAGTTAAGGTGCCGCTGTTATGGCTGGTAGTGCTGGGTGTGTGTTTTTCATCCTGCTAAAAATGCACCAATTCTCTTCGCGTATATTCCAGTGTTTTATGTTGCAGATAAATACTTAATTGTGTAAATTTGAGGGGTAATTTGTCTTGGCTTACATTATACGCTTACCGGGTAAACAAAGACAGTTAATGAATGATCGGGTACATTTTCGTCATGTAAAAATACACAATGAAATCTTGTTACTCTCATTACACCATCGTCATTAAGGACTTTGTGATCATGTATGAGAATTGGTGGCTTCTGATTCCTCCTGACTATGCCACGAAGCAAGCAAGCTCCTTCTGTGTAAATGGTGTTTCGTGGCAATATTTGAAGGACTCATTTACCGCCAAAAATTCTGACTACATCACGGGGTCTCTTAAGTAAGGGAGAAATACACTGTTGGTAGGAGCAACTGATTCCTCCAAACTATTCCAGGCAACAGGACACCATTATCTTTGTTTATCTGATCCTTTTACCTTATATTCTTTGGTGGAATCAAGGCACTCCAATATAACAAAAGTGAATATCCCCCTTAACCCCTTAAACAACAACAACAACAACAGAGTCTAGTGTTGAAATAGTACCCAGACAGGTTGACGTTGGCCTTCACTGCCATTGACGGGGGTGTTCAAGTCACAACAGCCTGCCTGAATGAATACGTAATGAAGCAAATATAAGGTCCAAAGGCGGCGGATTATATTTATAAAGAAATGGGCTGCCACTCTAAACAGCGATATAGCCGCCCGCCACTCACTGATAAGAGGGAGGTCGTGGGCGTGGTTATCAGATAAAGAAGGTGGGGGGAGAGGGGGGGAATGAATGATGAGGAATTAGTGAATGGGGAAGAAAGATTGAGCAATGGGAAATACAGAATGAAAAGAGATTGTGATGTGGCCCTAAATTTAAAACAAGGAGACGTAGATTAAAAATATTTAGATACAGAAACAGACACATCTCTCTCTCTCTCTCTCTCTCTCTCTCTCTCTCTCTCTCTCTCTCTCTCTCTCTCTCTCTCTCTCTCTCTCTCTCTCTCTCTCTCTCTCTCTCTCTCTCTCTCTCTTCCTTCCAAGTCCTCTCTTACTTTTTCTTCCTTCCACCTTCTCTGTTACTTCCATTTTCTTTTACCATCCTCTTCTTGCCAACACCACACCACCTATTACTCGCCTCCTCCTCCTCCTCCTCCTCTTCTTCTTCCTCCTCCTCCCTCTTGCCAACTTCCTCCTCCTTCCTGCCAACACCACCCATTACTCGCTACCCCCCCCTCCCCCTCCCCCTCCTACTGCCAACACAGGACGTTTTTAATTAAATCTCCAATTAATTAATGTTTCCCACGAGGTGTGTCTGGAGATCGTCTGACAACCTCGAGGCCCGAAATTAAATCTATTTCTAGTCGCGCTGAGGAAATGTTTACAGATTCTGGCAAGGCAAGGGGAAGGAGAGAGAGAGAGAGAGAGAGAGGGGGGAGGGATGGAAGGAGAGGGCAGAGGGGGTGAGGAGAAGGGAGGGAAGAAGAAAGAAGGGAAGCAGACAAAGTACAGGGAATGGCAAAACAAAAATGGGAAGGAGAGGAAGGAGATGGCCTTGGATGTATGGGGAAGAATGATGAATAGATAAGGGAAAATAGGATAGAGGAGGCAAAGGAAGAGGAATCGGAAGATAATTTGGAAGAGGACAGGAAAGAAAAGGATACATATCAAAGAGAGAGGAAGGAGAAGGACGTGTAGATCAGAGAAGTGGAAGGGAGACATAGGATAGGGGTTACACCGATAGAGACTGATTGGATCATTATTTGTGTTTGTGGAAGTATGGATGGAAGTGGAGGTTGTGAGAGTGTAGTGGTAGTAGTGGAAATGATGAGAAGATAGAGGTGAATGTGTAGAATGTGATTGTAGTGGTGGATGTGTAGGTTGTGAGGATGTGTAGTGGTGGAAGTGAGAGGGAGTGGATCTTTAGGTTGTGAGGATGTGTAGTGATGGAAGTGGAGGGCGTGGATGTGTAGGATGGAGATTGAGGTTGAGGAAGTAAAGGAAAAGTAGTAAAAGTTGTGGAAGTGTAGGGGTAGAGGTGAAGCTCGAGTTGCTCCCCTTTTCTCCCCCTCCTCCTCCTGTTCACTTAAGGGTGGTCACGCAGGCCTGCAACCCACCCTTAGGTAACCCTGATATGGCAACCACGCTCCCGGTATTGTGTTGTGCAATACTTCTCACTACCTTATGTAATAATGTTCTTTGTTATGTTGTGTGCAATATTTATGACTACATTTATCTTTGTTTACGGTAATGATCATTTTTGTTATGCGGGTCAATGTCTCCCTTTATGTAATGTTCTTTATGTTGTGTAATGCGCTTGTCTACCTGTAATGTTCTTTTTAATGTTGGAGAGGTACTGATTCTTTCAAACTACACAAAGCATATATGTTTTTTATACAAAGAAACATACATTTTGCGAAAATGCACAAAACCCTTTGTAAGTAATGTAACTATACGTACGTTTTGCGTACATTCTAGTGTTTATAAGTATCCCCAGTTGTCAATTTATGGTGTAATATATCTTGTAATTAAATACATTTACAGATAAAACCAAGAAATAAATTGAGGAAGTCGGTACATTTTCAGCCGGGCTGAAAAATATAAGAAGAAAATAAAAATATAAAATCGAGACCAGGTTAGGGTGTTGACAGACGAGAGGGAAGGAAGAAGGGAGGTAGGAGTGAGATTTGATTTGATTGGGTGTTGGAGACAGTAGAGAGGAAATGAAGGATGAGGAGAGAAGGGCAGCGTAGTTAGGCCAGTGAGTGTGACAGAAGAGAGGGAGGGACGGAGGGATGGAGGAGGGAGGTAATAGGCAACTTCCGACAGCTACTTGAGTCGACTTGGTGATCCACGAACGCAAGTAGAACGGGAGGCAAGGAAGTAAGGGAAAGAGGAGAGTTTGATGGGGAGGGAGAAAGGAGGAGAGTTGCTGGGGAAGGAAGACGAGAATTTGGCAGGGAGGGAGGAGACTTTGATGAGGAGAGAAGGAAGGAGACGATTGACGAGGAGGAAGGAAAGTTAAAGGGTGAAGAAGGAGAGTTAAACGTTAAGAATAATCTCTTCACAAGACCTATAAAATTGATCAGCTTATCAACAATCATCGATAACAAAGCGACACAAGCGGAATAGTCAAGAAGGAGCATTAATTTGGGGTATTAGTTAATGTTGAGGTAGAAGTTATTATTGTGGGCAACAGATACCTTGTGCTCGGAAACTTTTTTGAAGTAATTGTGTGTGTGTGTGTGAATGATTTATATAAATATATATATATATATATACTTGTGTGTATGAATACGTGTGTCTTTGTATGTGTATATTTGTGTGTTTTTATTTATTATTACAGTATATATTCGTCTGTTTCTGATTAGGTTTTCGTGTGAATATTCTTTAAAACACTGTACCGTGATGCAGTATGTGTATGCTATAGTATGTGCACATGATAAAAAAACAAAACCAATGCCTGACTCACGCTAACCTTTGTGACACCTGAAGGTTGATAATGGAAAACAACGTGAACAACACGAGCTACGGTGTTCGTTTAGGATATCATCGACCCTCACTCCCTCTAGAGTTTATTTGTATTATTATCGTGTGTACATGTGTTTATATTAGGGAATGTGTGTCGGATATATCACCAAGTTGAACATTTCGGTACACACATACAGAGAGAGAGAGAGAGAGAGAGAGAGAGAGAGAGAGAGAGAGAGAGAGAGAGAGAGAGAGAGAGAGAGAAAATAAGTCAGCCGTTCCTCCCGTCTGACTGAGGGAGAATCACACACAACACTAATGAGCTCCGTGTTTTCACCTCCACGGCCAGGAATGTATAGAGGTGGGAGATGTGGGGAAGATATAAGAGAAGTGGAGGAGATGAGGGGGGAAGCAGAGTAGATGTTGGGGGAAGTGGGGTAGATGAGGGGGGAAGTGGGGTAGATGTTGGGGGAAGCGGGGTAGATGAGGGGGGAAGCGGGGTAGATGAGAGGGCAGTGGGAGGAGAGGGTGAGCAAAAGAAAAGGAAGGCTAGTTTGAGGAGAAGAGGGGAAAGTTGCAAGGAAGAAGGATGAGCAGGGATAAAGTATAGGCTGGGAAGATTGAGGAACAGAATTGAGGAATGGGGAACGGATGTGATGACTACGTAAAGAAGAGAAGAAACTAGAAATAAGAGAGACAAGAGGTGTATCCGAAGGAAAAGTGTAAGGAGAGAATGGAGAGTAGATAAAAGGGAGGAGAAACAGAAGGGAAGCATAAACGAGGGGAAATTAAACAAAGGAAAACGAAAGAGAAGAAAAAAAAAAGGGGAGAGTAGTGGAGGGGATTGAGGAAGGAATTATTTTGAGAAGACATTAACAACAAAAAGATTGACACAGAAGCAGTAGCAACAACAATAACTACAATAACAACAATAATGTAAACAACAGCAATAATTACAACACTCGTAACATCCATACGTACACACATGGAAACATAAAATATCCCCCTCCTCTTAAATGACATGGAGTAAAACCTAGTATAAAACACGTATCGCGCACATACACACACACACACACACACACACACACGAAACACAGATAATATTACACACACACGCACACACACAACACACAAATAATATTACACACACACACACACACACACACACACACACACACACACACACACACACACACACACACACACACACACACACACACACAAAACACACAAATAATATTACACACACACACACGCCAAAGTGCAGATAAATCCCAACACATGTAAACTGGAAACACACAGATAAAAAATAGAGAACACCAAAATACGACCTGTACCATGAAGCCAAGCAGGAGGCAGAACAAACAACGACGCCTCACCATAACCCTGATTTAATATTCCCAAACATTCAGAGTAACGAAGCTGGAAATCCCGGCGACTTTATGTGACGCGGAAATAATGAGTGGAGGAGGGAGGAGGTAAGGTGGGGGAGACGGGATGGGGGAAAAAAAGGAGGGGTAAGAGAGGGAAGGGAGGGAGGGACCAAGGGATGATGGGGTTGGGAAGAGGTGTGGGGGTTGGTGGGAGGGAGAGGAGGAAGTAATGTAAGGGGAGATGAGATATAGGAGGGAGAGGGGAGTGTTGGGATGTAGGAGGGAGAGAGGGAGTGTTGGGATGTAGGAGGGAGAGAGGGAGAGTTTTGGGGTTATGTGGGGAGAACGGGATGGATGAGAGATTGAGGGAGGAAGGAGAAGGAGTGAGTGGGGCGAAGGGATGGGGTCTAAACGAGGGAGGGAGGGATGGGACAACGAAATGTGGAACTAAGGGAGGATGGGAGAAGGTAAGGATGGGGGGCTATGGTATATAAAGCTAAAGAAGGGAGGGAAGAAGGGAGAGGAAAACTGGAGTGTGAGAGGATGACTGTGGGACGGGATGGAAGAGAGGGACAGTGGGAAGGGGAGTGTGTGTGCGGGAAAAGATTCTGTTCTCTTGATTTCTGTGTTTCTTCGCCCCTGTTTACGTTTTTCTGTTTGTTCCCGCCTGCTCTTGTTGCTTCTTTTATTTACCACTCTTTCTCTTGTTTCGTATATTCTGTTTTATTTTTATTTCCAATACTGTGTTCCCTTTATGTTTCATCTTGTTACGTATTCTGCTCTTTCTCTCGTCTTTATTCTATTTTGATTTCCCTCTTCATCTTTCGTTTGATCTCCCTTGTGCTTTCCTTCTCTCGCCTTTACTCCAGTTTCCTCACCAGTTCTCTTGTTTTTCTTCCTCTTTTCTCAGGAGTTCGGAACGGGAGTAAGATGTTCAGGGGGTGAGAGAGTCTGTTTCAAAGGTCTGACGGAGAGACGAGAGAAGAGGCGAGAACTGAGGAGGGAGGGGGGAAGCGTATCAGTATAGGGAGGGAAGGGGGGAGCGTATCAGTATAGGGAGGGAGGAAAGAAAGGAAGGGAAAGTGTAACAAAATAAGGAGGGAGAGAGGGAGGGAAGAGAGGGTAAGTATGGAAGTAGACAAGGGGCGAGAGAAGGAAAGATGGATCATTGAGGTAGTGATGGTGAAGGGGTATGCATAGAGGGACACATGCAGTAGTAAAGTATAGAGAGGGAAAGAAGCACTGAAAAACGAGAGGAGAGGATACTAGTAACCATCCATTTCTTTCTCCCTCCCTCCCTCCATCTCTTATTCACTCCCTTTTACTCTTCCCTACCAACCCTCTTCTCCATCTCCCTCCATTGTTCCTTTGCTCCCTTCATTATCCTTCCCTCCTTTAACGTCTATCTATGTTTCCCTCCTGAATTCCTTCATCCTCCCTCTTTCCTTCCTGCTTCATCCCTCCCTCTTTCCCTCCTTCCTTCATCCCTCCCCCTTTCCCCCCCCCCCCTCCCTCCAGGTCTCGAGGAGGGACTTTCAAGGAGGGCGAGTAAAAAACTTTTCCCGAAGGAGGTATTGGAGGAGAGATTTCTTAAGGGCAAGGAGAAGTTTTCCTCTCTCTCTCTCTCTCTCTCTCTCTCTCTCTCTCTCTCTCTCTCTCTCTCTCTCTCTCTCTCTCTCTCTCTCTCTCTCTCTCTCTCTCTCTCTCTCTCTCTCTCTCTCTCTCTCTCTCTCTCTCTCTCTCTCTCTCTCTCTCTCTCTCTCTCTCTCTCTCTCTCTCTCTCTCTCTCTCTCTCTCTCTCTCTCTCTCTCTCTCTCTCTCTCCTCATCCTTCTTTCCCTCTCTCTCTCTCTCTCTCCTCATCCTTCTTTCCCTCTCTCTCTCTCTCTCTCTCTCTCTCATCCTCATCCTCCTTTCCCTCTCATTTTCTTTCCTTCTATCTCATCTCTCACGGCTCCCACCCTACCCTTCGTTCTCTCACATTGTTCTCTTTTCCTTCTTCCTTTTCCCTTCTGTTTGTCCTCCTTTCTATTTGAACAATCATATCCATTGTGGATTAGCGCAATATTGGCTGTGTGAGTGAGGATGAGAGGGATTCGTGTGCGTGTATGCTAGTTTGTGGGTGCTAGTGTGGCAGAATGTACAGTTAGCCATAGAAATGTGTACACAAGCTCATCATAAAGCGAGGTGATTATTGTAAAGGTACTGCAGTGAATGGTGGACCAAGTAACTCAGTGATCTCAAAACAACAAACCATTTATTATTATTCCTGAAGCCGACTGTACGAGTGTGTGTGTGTGTGTGTGTGTGTGTGTGTGTGTTTAAGGGAGGTGGGATATTCTGTACTAGTGCTCGTGCCACAGCTGGTATATATATATGTGTTGTGTCCATTATAAACTAAACACAGAGGGCGAGGGGGGACTGTCGCTCGCTACTGTAACCCGAGTATCACACCACTGTCAGGAAGGCACCTCTCTGACCTCTCTCTCTCTCTCTCTCTCTCTCTCTCTCTCTCTCTCTCTCTCTCTCTCTCTCTCTCTCTCTCTCTCTCTCTCTCTTTGGACGCCTCTTCGGACCCGAGCCACTCCTTTTCACTCCTTCAGCTTTTCCTCCTTTCCTTTTCTTTCCTTCGTGGGTAATATTTAATGGGTTTTGGCACCCACTCCGGACCCGAGCCACTCCCTTTCAATTCTTCACTTGTCCCTCCTTTTCTTGTATTTCCTTCGTGCTTGATGTCCCTCCTCTCGATCTCCTTCTCTCTCTCAGTCCATGCTTGATTTTTTTTTCAACCTCATTAGTTCGTACACACACTACACCGGACCATATTCAGTGACATCATGTTGTGCCCGACGTTATCGTAACCTGGGAGTACATAATGGGACTGTGTTGCTGTCGGAATTAGTGGATGTAATATTACTATATATACAGGTAGTTTTATATCTTGAACGCTACCTATTCCTTTAATCTGAGAAGAAACAGAAAAGATCATCTAATTTTTAGCTCCGGCCTAAGCCGAGAGCTCTAGGTCTTATCGTAATTATTCTTGTTCTTGTTCTTGTTCTTGGGGCGACAACTTCTTAAAAGCGGTTCAACTGACTCACCCACTCACTCACTCACTCTCTTCCTCCCATCCATTTTCTTTTACCGACATTGAATCATTTATCCGAGGGGTTCACCCTCAATAAAAAGGGTTCATTTTCAAAATTTCAATATAACCATATGAATACGAAAATCCAGATAAAACATAATTAATATTTTTGAGACCTTTACATATGGATATTTTATTATTTCACTTGAATCATTAAGAGCCGGAGCTTTTGATGGGTTTTCCTTCATGTTCTTGTTAAATAGCCTGTTTCTTGAAATCGTTTGGAGGAATCAGTAAGTCTACTAATTATGCCTTTAATCATCTGTTACTCATGGAACATACCGTCATAAAGGAAACAATTCGTACGGTATGTGGCCAATTTTTTTGAATTTGCGATTAAATTGTAGACAAGGTCTGCATAATAATAATAATAGTTTACAAAAAAAATTATGTACACGGTGATGGGGAATATTGAAAATGGGATATATACCGTACCGCGTAGGATATTCACGGAAACAAAACCATTCCTCAAACACTTATACCATTACTCTGGAAAGTTGCGTTGAATCTCTCATTTCAACTAGTGAACGGAATTGTTGCTTCAGAAGCTCGCATTTCAACGCGCGAAAATTCTGCCGACATACAGTACAGTAGCAGGGGCATTTTTTGTATTATAAAAAAAAATCGCGGGCAACACCGGGTCCTTCCGTTAGTATGAAATAAACTGTAACTCACTCCATATCCTGTGTTTTGCCCATTGTACTTTACACACAGAGAATGGGGGTAATGCATTCTTTTTCATAGTGTTTAATATCACTGCTTTATTAAGAGACAGGTACGGCACGGTAGTAAATGTTTGTTTGTAAATTCATATTCCCTACTCGTACACTGAAGTCGGACTAATATGTTTGAAGAAATCAGTAGCTCTTCAATTTAACCACAACAGGTGACCCCTTAACTTTATGAGTACCGATGTGGTTTTGTGTGTGTATTATGACTCGACTTCTAGACGATTTAAATTGGGCTAAAGTTCTACTACACACACCCGAATCAAACCATAAGTAATTATTTCGACTCCTTACAGTGTCTTCTATTATTCTGAATTATAATTAACTCCACAGTATTCTATAATCACAGAAAATCCACTGTCATTCAGAGGGTAAATGTATTATATTTTAGTGTTATCTCCTACCGCAATATTCGGGCCAGATAAAGAGAATAGCTTTGTAGATATTCATAGTTACTGCAGTTATTCTGGCCCAATACGTTCTGTCTAGCCTACCATGGCCTCCAGTTTTATGATAGTCCAGAGTTTTACAATACCTGGAGACCTCAATGTTCCCCCCAGCGTTTATGACACACACATACACACACACTGACACAGATCCCCTCTGTGTCTGCCTCCTGTCTCTGCCGTGTTCCCTTGTATCCTTCTCACCTGCCTCTTGTTTGTTTGTTTGTCACCTAGCCTAACCACACGCCCTCTTTTCCCTTCCACTGCTCCATATTTTCCCCATTTCTTCTGACGTCTCTTTCCTTTTCTCACTTCACATTTTCCCTCCCAATAAATCCTGTTATCATCCCCACCCACCACACACTGTTCTCACTTCCCTCACACCTTGTTTACCCCACTCGACACACCCTGTTTACTCCTCTCTCCACACCCTGTATCCCTTTCATTTAATCGCCTTCATAACAGCTTCTCCATCATTCCCTTTCGTGTCATGAGGGACACTGCTCTTCTTTTATGACAGTCACCACACCCATGTCACCCCTCTGTTTGTGCCTCTTGCCCTCGACCCTGTTTTTCTGACCTTGTTCTTGTCTGTGTCAGCCTTACCGCCCATCTCCCAATCTCTTTAATAACCTATTTACTTTCACTTCACTTTTTCCCTTTCATATCACCCCTATACCTCATATTTCCATGAGTTTAAGAGTGTAGAGTATTGAAAAATGTTTAGTAGTATGGTGATGAATTGGTAGATAATGTTGGAACATGTGCTGTATGTATATGTATGGTGCAAGTTTTTGTTAATGTCGGGTTATTTTCTTGGTGCCTCTACACTCAAACTTGACAATAAATCTGTCTCTGCCTCCCCAGTTTCTTTGTCCCATATCTTCCCTTTCTTCTCTCTTATCCTCTCTTTCCCATCTCCCTCCCTTCATTATGCACTTATTACCCGCTTCTCTCCTTCTCTTCTTATTCAATTTGTTTCCATGCGCTCCATCTCTGAACACAAACCCTCCACCTCATCACCCCCTACTCATCCATCCACCCCTTACCATTACCATTTCTGGGCTCTGTAAGTGGAAGGGGTTGGTGGGATGAGAGGAATGGGGAGGAGAGTTGGAAGAGCCAGTACGTCAGAGGAGAGCCTAGGTTATGACAAGTTAGCTGCCTGGTCCAAACTCCGTCACACCTGTAATTAGCTGGCCTCGTCTTCCAGGTGCTTCTCTAGTGAGGATTTGGAGGGAGTTTGGAGGATGGCTTGTTGGAGGAGCAAGTCGTTAGTTGATAAAAATGATGCACCATTTAGCTATTTAACCTTTCTGAATGGGAAGGGTTTTATGAAGGCAGTGTAAAGTTGCTTCACTCGCTGAGTAGCATCTAAACTTAAGAGTCCTTTTTCTGTATAAAAAAAATATTTTTATTCGTGTGAGATTCTCAGTGCATTCCAGCTTGGTCATATCGAAGAAACGGAGGCAAAGTTTGTATACAATTACAAAGTTATATAGATGGCATAACATTAATGAACCTGAGCGATATGTGTTTCTGTATACAAAATATGGATGTGCTGTAAATTTGGAGTTAAGTTCCTTTTCCTGTATTGAAATATAATCCAGATTACTTTGTTCCCAACTGGAAGTTTTGGAATATTTTCCTTGACAGAAAATTTTGCACCAGTAACTAACATCCTTGTCACAACTTGAAGAATTTGTTGTAACCCACTGAGAACTTATCGTTGTCAATACCAATTAAAGACTATCAATAAGTATATAAAAACTTAAAGTAGAAGTGTAGGTCAGAACGGTAACCTGCCGCGATGCTCACTTTTTCTTATACAGGTCGTATAGTATATGAAGAAACTGCACCATCAAGGTAACTACAGTTATCTCCCTGTAGTGTTTCTCGGAATCATGACTGTCTCCTCTCCCTCGCTTCTCTCCCTATCTATCTATCTATCTATCTATCTATTTTACTATGTTTATTACAAGAAAAAGTAGTCTAGAAGATTGGTGTACTCGCGAGGATGAGATGAAGAGGAGGAAGAAGAGGACTATAAGATGAAGAGGATGTCAAGTAAACATAGTGGATAAGATGATCAAATGTGAGAGGGACGAACGAGAAGAGGGGAAAGAAGAGGATCCATTACCTAATCACACAGGAATAATATGATAAAAGCCACAACTCTTAAGCAATTATTACCGAGGAGTCATTACTGGCAGGGACTGAGGGAGGAGTGACGTTCAGGGGAGACATTACAGGGCCTCTCTCCTCAGATTACCTTCTCTCTCTCTCTCTCTCTCTCTCTCTCTCTCTCTCTCTCTCTCTCTCTCTCTCTCTCTCTCTCTCTCTCTCTCTCTCTCACGTTTTTACCTCATAATACTTGTCCTCTTCCTACTTCTGTATTCCTTCCATCCATTCCTCCGTTGCTCTTCCTTTCTCACCTGTTTCTTCCTGATTATCCTTCTTCCCCATTTGCTTCTCTCACTTCCTTCCCGCACTCCCTGTCTTTTTTTATCAGCTTCTCCGTCATAATTCGTGCTTCTTTGCCATCTTTCATTTTCTTCTTTTCATCCCTATCTATATATCTTGTCTTTCATCCTACATTCATCAATTTCCTTGTATTTCTTTGTCCTTTCTTTCCATCACCTCATTCCTTCATCGTCCCTTTTTTTTACCTTTCTCCTTCCTTCTTTTCCTTCCCTTTTATCCGTCATCCCTTCCCTTCCCCATATTTCGTTAGGTCCTCTACTTCTTTCCCTTCTTGGCTGCCATTCCCTTCCCTTTTATCCTCCGTTTATTGCGTATCTTGCTGTCTTAATGGCTATCTCCTCCTCCTCCTCCTCCTCCTCCTCCTCCTCCTCCTCCTCCTCCTCCTCCAGTTCCCTGTCTTCTCTCCCTTCTTGTCTCTCTTGCCTTCCCGTTTATTGCTTATCTGGCTATCTTCTTGGCTGCCTCCCTCTGTCTTCAGAACACCCAGGTCTAATGCTATTACTCCCCCTCCCCCCCCCCCCCCGAACCCCCATCCACCTTCACAGCCTTGCTCCTCCATACCTTCCCTTCCCTTCTGCTTGCCTTCCACTCCTATGCTTCTCTACCTTTCCTCCTCTTACTTTATACTTCGCACCAGAGAGAGAGAAAGAGACAGAAATTGAGTAGTTTGTCTAGGAAATGCAGCGAATTAATCTTAGCAAAATTAGAATATGTAAATATTAAGGGGAAGGAGCTATAGGGCTACAAGACACACACAGTGAAACAGCAAAAGTAGAAGAGGGGAAGTAGAGTAACGATGGTAAAGGTGACGTGATCAGCATCATTACCAACGTGGAAAATGGGAGTACCCGAAGGTGTATGTATAGTGTAGTGTTATCACCACCACCACCACCTTCCCCTTCCCCTTCCCCATCACCTACCATCATCATTAGTACACCTGCCACTACCTTCACTCGGCTGTGTTATCTGTCTGTATAATGTGTTTGTGAGTCCTTTGTGTGTAATAGCAAGGCTGAATCCCGTTTTGTTATATTTGACGTTATGTTCCAGTCAGTATTAGTGTTCCTTCAATATTCACTAATATGAACTCTCACCTTTCATATAATAAAGGCCAGGAGTATTGGCAACAGTAGGTGAGCTACTCGTCATGGAAACAGTTGTATAGTATATCAAGTCCTATTTCACCCCGAGGTATGTTCTTAAAATCCAGAATAGAAACCCAGATCCTGATGTCTCCCTAACTTTAATATTACTTATGTAGTCAATCACGAGGCCCACTTTGGTAAAGAGCCATACATAAACATTTGCATAATTTTGCAACAAAATCAAGGGAGCTGAATAAATAAAACATAATCACCTTGATGGAGGGAATTAAATGACCTCGATTTTAAAATACATATTTCAATTATTGACAAAAACCAAGAAATCACTAACGGAGGTATGTGAGTGAAATATTAATGAAAACAAGGTATCTATACGTGTGTGTGTGTGTGTGTGTGTGTGTGTGTGTGTGTGTGTGTGTGTGTGTGTGTGTGTGTGTGTGTGTATGTGTGTGTGTGTGTGTGTGTCAGAGAATATTACCTGTCGTCCGGTACACGTGAGGCGACACCATGACTCCCAGCTGTCGTCCTCCCACCCATAACCACCCCTTCCCTCCCTCAAACTTTCCCACTTGCCACCCATCCCCATCCCATCCCTAGCCCCTCCCTCCCATTGTCTATCCCTTCCCTATCCCATCTCTACCTCTCCCTATCCCTTCCCTCCCGTCACCGCGTCTCCCATTCCATTTCCCTCCCACATATCCCTACCTCTCCCATTCCATTCCCATCCCATTCCCCTTTCTCCTATCTCTACGCCTCCCATCCCATCTTCTCCCATCCCATTCCCCTCCCTCCCATCTCTACGCCTCCCATCCCATCTCCCATTCCATTCCCCTCCCTCCCATCTCTACGCCTCCCATCCTCCCCTCATTCTTGTCTTTCTTCCGGAATTGTCCTCTTTGGCTCCCTCAGTTAGCCCCTTTATTGTGGTAGTTTATTCCTTCATTTCTTCCCTTCCTTTAGTTTCGTTTTCTTTCCTCTTCCATTTAGTCCATTTTTACCTTTACTTCTCTTCTCTTCTTTCCTTCTTGTTCCTTCAGGTAATTTATTCCTTTTTTCCTTCCCTGACTTCCCAACTTGTTTATCGTTTCTTATTCTTGCTCATAATTATGTTTTTCCTTCGTATTTCTTGAGGTATTGGTTAGCTATAGTTTATTCCTGTCCGTTATTGATATTCCACAACTTCTTCCTATCCTTGTTTAATGTTTATACGTTGTTAACTACTCGTCATGATTTATGTAAGTACCATTGACGTCCAAAACTTGATTTATTCAGTGATTTCCACATTACATCACCCGATATGATCTTGTCTAATCTAACCAAACATCACCTGAGCTAACCTGACCTGATCTATATGTATAACCTGGTCTACAACTATAGAACCTAACTTGACCTAGAAACACCTGACCTGATCTGACCTGACCTAGCCTATCTATTTCTTCCTTCCAGCCTTTCTTATCCTCCCAAACTCTTTCTTCTGCATCCGCCTCCTCCCTCACCTTCCCTTTCAGTCTGGTATAGAAACCCAAGACCCCTGACTCTTACCAAACTTCTCGTGGGTGGAAAAATTCTTGATTGGCGCAGGAGAGGCAACAGAATACCAGAAATCGGCCCTGCATCAAGCCAGTCTATCCTGGAGGTG
>JAWZYT010006997.1:0-29578 GCA_034508575.1 Petrolisthes manimaculis | reverse complement strand
GTGGGGTGTGTCAAGGAGAGAGAGGAGCAATCAGTGGAGTAATTAACAATGTAACATTCATTATACAAGCCTAATGAACAAATCATCAACGACAGTAGAAACATTAACTAGTGATCAGGAAATGAAAGATAAAATAACACAGATCGTATATAGGAGTAGCAACTGGCGTGTGTACACTTGCCAACAAAAGTTCTTCCCCTTTTTAGTAATTGTTTGCTTACACTAGACAGACTTAACAGCTAGCGAACAGTTTCTTGTGAATGGAGAGAGGAATTTAAGTAATTTATATTTAAAATTAAAAATCACCGTATTCTATAGTAAATGGGTTATGATTTAAAATTAGATGAAAATATCCAAATACAGCAGCTATACACCACATTCATTGTGCTAAATATTTTATATCTTAAGATTTATGGTTGCTGAATTTACAGTAAGATATAAGAATTAATGTTTTAGCAACTCTAAATAATTGCTAACGTATATTATCATATTATTTCGCTGGCCTTGTGTGATATTAATCTGTCCCTCAAGAAGTAAACATACCGGTATAATCCAAACTTTTGTGTATACTCTAATTTAGTTAAAAGGGATAATTTATTTTGTGTGAATGGGATTCTTCCAAGCAATGTCAGAAAACACACCTCCTCAATATATGGGTATGGGATCTGTTTTGTTCCAGAGTTTAGAGGATTATGTTGACTCCAGAATACACACAAGAAACGACTCTCATAACAGCTGGTCATTTCTGCTCCGACGTCAAGAAGGAGGGAGGGAGGGAGAGAGGGAATAGATGGAGGGAGAAGGGAAGGAGGGGGTTAGGGGTGGAGGAGGGAGGAAGGGAAGAGATGGAGGGGAGAAGGGAAGGAGGGGGTGGAGGAGGGAGGAAGGGAAGGAGGGGTTGAGGGGGTGGAAGAAGGGGAAGAGGAGGTGAGAGTGTGGAAGGTGGAAAGAGACGAATAGGAGGACTACGAACGTTAAGGAAAAATATAGTGTTGGTAAATCTTGAGCAGCTGATTCCTCCAAACTATTTTTAGCAACAGACACACCATTACTTTTGTTAATCTGGCTCTGTTCCCTGGTATGCTTTGGAGGAATCAAATCACTCTACTGTACCAAAAGTGAACTGTCCCCTTTAGAGGGATAAAGTATATATATTAATAGTAGTGTTTTGGCCCAGATCACTTACACCTTTCAATAACAGGAAAGGAAACTAAAGATTAACATGTGACCTGATACAAGGAGAGACAAACTGAATACTTCCTTCGCTACTATACTATACACTGACAAATTAATGGGGTTGTATACATAGTTGGTAAATCTGGAGCAACTGATTCATCCAAACTATTTCAAGCAACAACGGGCCACCATTAGTTAATCTGGTCCTGTCTGTCTCCTGTCACACTATGGAGGAATCAAGGTGTTCTAACGTACGTACCAAAAGTGTATTATTATCCCCTTCAGAGCATGGCCTTGTCAGGGTGGGAGATGGGTCACTACCGGCGGCCTTTATAGCTCTATGTGTGTGTGTGTGTGTTTTCTTTTTATAAAGCAACAAACAACCAGCAAGATGAAGAGATGGGGAAAGGTGCCACACGTTTAAGGGAATGGTATAATTTGATACACTGGAGCAACTTGATTTCTCAAAGTATTAACAAAAATATACTAGTGTCTTGTTGCTTGGAAACAAATTGGAGGAATCATATACTCCAGGTTTACCAAACAATTTACTACCCCTTAAAATATGCCATATCGTCACCCTTATAAACAAAATTAAGGATGTGTGGGAATGGGAGGACAGGCTTGGGGGGGGGGGGTTGCAGAAGAAGGGGGACAGGCTTGGGGGGGGGTAGGAGGGTGCGGGAATAGGGGGACAGGCTTTCTACCCACCCCAAGCCTGTCTCCCTATTCCCACACACCCCCAATCCGCCCCAAGGCCCTGCCCCCTACTCCCACACCCCCTTAATGGCCAATGTCATTTTTCGTCGATAGCTAGACAATATGACTGAGGCAATAAAAATATTATGTTTATAAAAGGTGACGATATACTTAATTCATTCTCAGTAGACGAGAATATACCTTAAGGAATAAGAGATGATAGGGAAGAAAAAGGTACTGTATTGTATGTATACCTGATTTATGAACCAAATAGACTAAATTATTGATATTATTTTATTATTATTATTATTATTATTATTATTATTATTATTATTATTATTATTATTATCATCATCATCTATATAGTAGATAGTCGATCTAATTCTTTTGTTTGTTTGTTTATTTGTGTGTTTATGCCAAATCAGGAAATACCTCGACAACTATATGAAGCACAAACAAGGAATAATAAATTTTAGTAAATGGAAAGGTATTGGTGTTATTACCGTCGTCCAAATCAGATATATATCATACACAGAAACCAAGGTAATCCCTCATTAGTTTGTATCGTTTACGTTTTCAATAAATAAACCTGGATTAAACGACTTGGGTTAAAAAGTCATTGAATGGCAGAAGGGAGGGTTGAAAAAAGAGGAGTAACTGTGAAAGGGAAAGAATGGAGGAAGAGAAGATTAGATAAGGAAAAGAAAGAAGGACGTGAAGAAAGGATGAATAAGAGAGAGAGAGAGAGAGAGAGAGAGAGAGAGAGAGAGAGAGAGAGAGAGGAGAGAGAGAGAGGAGAGAGAGAGAGAGAGAGAAGAGAGAGAGAGAGAGAGAGAGAGAGAGAGAGAGAGAGAAAGAAAGAAAGAAAGAAAGAGAGAGAGAGAGAGAGAGGGGAGAGAAAGACAGACAGACAGACAGAGAGAGAAAAAAAAAGAGAGAGGGAGAGACAGACAGACTGACAGACAGACAGAGAGAGACAGACAGACAGATAGAACATACACAGTGTTGCAGACGTAAGTAAGGAAAACTTCAGAGGTCCGAGAGGGAGGAGAGTTGGGGGGAGCAGGTGCGATGGAGATAATGGAAGTTGAATGGCAGGGTAAAAACTTGAAAATTGAATCCTCCCCCAAAGTTGAAACCGGCACAGGTTGTTTGAGGTTGGGGAGGATGGGAGGAGGGGTCGGTCAGGAGGTAGGAGAGGGAGGGAAGGGGTGGGTAGTGGAGAGAGGGAAGGGGGTGGGTAGTGGAGAGAGGCAAGAGGAGAAAGGAGAGGGAATCGGTAGTGGAGAGAGGCAAGAGGAGAGGGAATCGGTATTGGAAGAGAGGGAAGAGGTGGGTAGTGGAGAGAGGGAAGGGGTGGGGTAGTGGAGAGAGGCAAGAGGAGAAAGGAGAGGGATCCGGTAGTGGAGAGAGGGAAGGGGTGGGTAGTGGAGAGAGGAGAGGGATCGGTAGTGGAGAGAGGCAAGAGGAGAGGGATCGATATTGGAGAGAGGGAAGAGGTGGGGTAGTGGGAGAGAGGGAAGGGGTGGGTAGTGGAGAAAGGGAAGGGGTGGGTAGTGGAGAGAGGGGAAGGGGTGGGTAGTGGAGAGAGGGAAGAGGTGGGGTAGTGGAGAGAGGGAAGAGAGAGAGGAGAGGGATCGGTAGTGGAGAAAGGGAAGGGGTGGGTAGTGGAGAGAGGGAAGAGAGAGAGGAGAGGGATCGGTAGTGGAGAGAGGGAAGAGGTGGGTATGTGGAGAGAGGCAAAAGGAGAGGGAAAGGGTGGGTAGTGGAGAGAGGAAGAGGAGACGGGTGCAGGAAAGACATAAAACAAGGGAAAGAAATAGAAGAGACTGAGGAGGAATAATAATAAGAAGGATACAGGGTGAAGAAATGAGGACAGGGGATAGTCAGAAGAAGGAAAGTGAATAAAATAAAGAAAGAAAAGCATAGGAGAAGAAGGATGAAAAGAATGAATAGTAAAAAATATTAACCAAAGTGAGAGGAGAATAAGAAATATCAACTAAGGGGAGTAGACAATGAGAAAAAGAGAGAATAATGAAAGAAAAGAATAGAAAGAGAAACATAAACTAGGGGAGAGGAGAACGAGGAAAAGAGAGAATAGAAAGAAATATTAACTAAGGTATATATAGAGGAGAATGAGGAATATCAGGGAGGGTGGGTTGGTGTTCACTGTAGTTTACATACCGTTCACTGTAGTACGAGTAGCGTTCCCTGTAGTTTGTATATAGCGTTCCCTGTAGTTTACATAGCGTTCATTGTAGTTTACATAGCGTTCACTGTAGTTTACATAGCGTTCACTGTAGTTTACATAACGTTCTCTGTAGTTTACATAACGTTTGTATACCTGTAGTTTGTATATAGCGTTCACTGTAGTTTACATAACGTTCTCTGTAGTTTCCATAACGTTTGTATACCTATAGTTTGTATATAGTGTTACCTGTAGCTAACAATACACTGCCAGTGTCACTAACCTACTCTGTGTTCTCCACTAACTTCGTCACCACCTCACTTTGTTGGAGCGAGACTGGCTATGGCAGTTTATTTTACGGGACGTCAATATTTTTTCTATATTCTGTAATAAAATGAAACACTTTAGTTCAAGGTTACGACTGAAACGTTTGATCAAAAATTCTTAGATTTTTTTCTCTCCTTCATAATTATATGTCGTGATTTTATGGAACATGTGTTAAAGAGATAGTATACTTTTCATACCTTGGAGTGCCTTGATTTTCTTCAAAATATGCCAGGAAACATGACCAGATGAACAAAAATAATGATGCCCTGTTGATTGGAATAGTTTGGAGGAATTAGTTGCTCCAGCTTTACCAACACTGTACTACCCCCCACCATTCCCCTTTAAGCCTAAAATGAATATTGGATCGGCCCTCAGTTCTCTAGTACTGTCATTTATAATCCAGGCATTAGCATACAATGTGCAAGTGAAACATGACATTAATAAAGATTACCATCAATTGCCTTGGACCAGTTTTCATCCAGAAGCACTCCGTATATATTGGTGTGTGTGTGTGTGTGTGTGTGTGTGTGTGTGTGTGTGTGTGTGTGTGTATGTGTGTGTGACGCGTCGTGGTGGGTATTTGATGATGTATTCATGGAAAGCAGCACACTAAGATATTCACACTATTGGCACCAAAACATTTACAACTTCTGAAATTCAAGCACCAACAACATTCATGGGGAGACTCTCTTTTTCGTGAACGTTAAGGCTATTGATTCCTCCAAACTAGACCAGAAAATAGACCACATTAGTGTTACTTATAAGGAACCTGTCTGTTTCGTAGCATAATTAGGAGGAAATATTAAAGGGGTAGTATCAGTACTGGTAAATTTGGAGCAACTGATTCCTTCAAACTATTCCAAGTAGCAGGACACCATTATTTTTCTTTATCTGGTCCTGTTTCCTGACATACTTTGGAGGAATCGAGGCACTCCAATATACCAAAAGTGTATTACAGTCTTACTTAAGCATCCAATCTTCCCATAAGGCGTACAAACACGTGGGACACAAAACAAGCCATGAAGACTGCTGGCATTTGTACGGAGGCGTAATGTTATTTTCTGATTTCCAGTCCCGATTTCCATAGCGTTATTTACACTCTCTGGTGCAGGCAAACTCACTCGTGCGTGAACAAATGCTTCTTTACTTGTTTACATCCTGTTGTGGAAGCAGTCGAACGATTTTGCCAAATTATTCTATAAACAGTATATTGTATAATGTGTTTAATTGAAAAGATGCATGTGTTTATAGTTATATTTCCCTTTAATTAAACAATAATCATTGGTCTATATTTTATTAACATAATAATGATGCTGTCTTTGTATGAGAAATTAAAGGTTCCTCCAAATGAATTATGCCTCAGAGAAATGAAAACTCAATAGAGGGACTAATTTGTGTCTGAATTTGGAGGAATGGTAGGAGCTTCCAGTTTTCCGACTACGTGCAGGAATAACATAGTATTGGTAATTATGAAGTAACTGTTTCCTCCTAACGAATCTAAGAAACGTGTTAACAAAATTTAGCTGCTTTGGTGCTGTTTCATCACATTGTTTAGAGAAATATGTAGCCTCCTGTGCACCAAAGATATATTGCCCTCTTATTATACGTCCCTTCCTCTCTCAGGCAACACACACACACACACAGAGAGAGAGAGAGAGAGAGAGAGAGAAAAAAAAAAGACAAACAGACAGACAGACATACTATATAACTGTGTATATAGGTTGTAACAAAAGTCTCCTTGTCTGACTAACACTGCCACAATGACCAGCGTGATGATGTCAACAAGCTGTCAATACGTCTATAGGAGTAAGTGGGAAGGACTTGTTATCACTCCTGTGTCTCTGTTTACATCATCAATATACTGACATGCAAGCACACACACACACACACACACACACACACACACACACACACACACACACATACACAAACCATTACATGCTATATATAACATATGCAATTGAGAGATGTGAAGGTATCGTATGGAATACTGCTTGTAATGGAAAATAGCATTCTGAAATATTCTGTGAAGCGAAACGGTGCTCGCTCCTATGTATGTGTGTACAATAGTTACCAAAGTGTAAGTGGCCATGACTCTGAAATGTAACAGTGGACAGTACGACCTTACTTTGGTGCAATCTGTTATCTCTTTGATGAACAAACAACATCAAAGTTTTCCCTTAACATTTTAATTTCTCGGTCATTGTCACACTATACGTTGACAATTTGTTGATGCATCGGGTTGCTGGCACACACACACACACACACACACACACACACACACACAATACGCTGACAATCTGTTGATGCATCGGGTTGCTGGCACACACACACACACATGGTACTTTTCTCTCCTGCCCTTCTCCCTTGCCCTGTTGCCTCCAGCTCTTGATACACATGGACAAGAGAAGCCCCTCCATCTCTTTCCTTCCAGTCTCTTTCCTCCTCTCTTTCCTTCCAGCTTCCTCTCTCCTCTTTTCTCCTCTCTTTCACTCCAGTTTCTTCTCTCCTCTTTCCTCACTCTTTCCCTCCAGCTTCCTCTTGCCAATGTTCTCTTTTTTTCAATCTCCTCTGGATTCCTCTTTCTTCCGCCTTTCCCAATTCTTATTTTCTCTCTTGTCTCTTCTTTACCACTTCTCTTCAATCTCATCTCTTTTTCCTCAATTCTTTCTCCCTCTTTTGATTCTCTCATTTCATTACCTCCAGATTTTCTCCATCCTTCTCCTCTTCTGTTTTCATTTGTTCTTCTTCCCTCATACGTCTCTCTAATCTCCTCTTCCCTCCTTTGCTGTCACTCCTTCTTTCCTCCCTACACTCCTTTCATCTCTTCTTTCCTTCTAGTTCTTCCCTCCTTCCTCACTTCCTTCCCCTTCCCCCATCTCTTTCCCCCATTCCTAACTATCCAGGTTTTCCCTCCTTCACTCCCTCAACTCATCCTCCCCCCTCTCCATCCCTCCCATCTCTTCCCTCCTCCTCCCTCCATTCCCTCTCCCATTCTCCCTCCATCTCTTCCCTCCACTCCCTCACCTAATCCTTCCCTTCTCCCTCCATCTCTACCCCCCTTTTCTCACCTAATCCTTCCCTTCTCCCTCCATCTCTTCCCTCACCTAATCTTCCACCACCACTACACAGCCTCTAGTCCTTGCTTGCTGGAGGCCGCCTCAGATGAGAGAAGTCAGTCACTGGATCTGTTTACACGGTCACAGAGAGGGAAATAAACAACACACACCACCCACTTACGTCTGTAGGGAGTGTGGGGAGAGTTGAAGGAGAGTAAGGCTGTTGGTTAGTGAGAGTATTGCGGAGTGGGATGAGAGTGGAGTGCATGGAGGGAGTGGTGAGAGTATTGGGGAGTGGGATGAGAATGGAGTGGAGGGAGTGGGAGAGGAAGGCTGTTGGTTAGTGAGAATATTGGGGTGTGGGATGAGAGTAATGGAAAACAGTGGAGTAGCAGGAGAGGAGGGGAGTGAGAAGATTGTGGATTAGGGGTGCTGGAGAGAGAGAGAGAGAGAGAGAGAGAGAGAGAGAGAGAGAGAGAGAGAGAGAAAGAGAGAGAGAGAGAGAGAGTTACATAGAGTTACATAGAATCGCAGACCACAACAGACCTTACGGTCCACACGGGGTGATCTGATTAGAAGGTTACTGGTAGAGAATGAATATCTCCCCAGTGATAGTCGTAGGTAAGGATAGCAAAGTAGAAGGCTCTCTCCCCACCCTCCAATCCCTCCGGCCTGAGCCGTACTGGAAATAAAGTTAGGAGTCAGAACCTTGTGGAGTTGGTAGAGAAAACTCCACAAGGAAATTTTATAGGAAAGATAGAAAGTAGTTGAAATTTGGCTAACTTGCCACCTGTAATGGGCAAAAAATTATTCATTAGTAAACATCGAAAGACGGGGATTAGATGCAAGGTGTTTATCAAGGCGACGTTTGAAGCTATCTACTGTGTTACATTCTATTACGTTACGGGGAAGCCCATTCCATAAGTTGACGACTCGGTTAAAAAAGAAATTCTTGGATTCGTGTGAGTTAAAAGATTTACCTATGATTTTACAGCCATTACCTCTCGTGTAGTTTGATTGATCGATATTGAAATATTTGTTGCAGTCCATATTGTCTATGCCTTTGATTATTTTGAATACCTGGATTAAGTCGCCTCTCAATCTACGTTGTGCTAATGGGAATAGATTTAATTTATTTAGCCGCTCTTCATACGTTTTGTTTCGTAGACATGGTATCATTTTAGTAACTCTACGTTGGACTCGTTCCAATTTTACTATATCTTTCTGGTAGTACGGGCACCAGGCTTGGACACAATATTCCATAAGGGGACGGACCAAGGAATTATACAAAGTGAGGATTGTATCTTTAGACTTATACTCGAATGCTCTGCCAATAAAGCCGATAGTTTTATTTGCTTTCTTAATTACTTCCGTACATTGCTGACTGGGTTTTAGGTTACTTGATATTGTGACCCCTAAGTCTGTCTCTTGATCCACGCTTTTAATTTGATTACCATTTAACGAGTAGTTTGCAGTTACGTTACGATGTCCGATATGGAGTACTTTACATTTATCTGCATTGAAGGACATTTGCCAAGTTTTCGCCCAATTCGACAATTTATCGAGATTATCTTGCATTTCTTTAGTTTGTGCGTTAGTGAGTACTGTATTTGCAATTTTAGTGTCATCGGCAAACTTCGATATTATGCATGAGAGACCTTCATCTATGTCGTTTATGTAAACTAGGAAAAGGATTGGGCCTAAAACTGACCCTTGTGGCACCCCGCTCGTAACGCCAGTCCAATTAGATGATTTACCATTTATTACCACACGTTGTTTACGGTTTCTTAGCCAGTTCTCTATCCATCTTACGGTGTCGCCTTGGATTCTGTGAGATTTTAATTTAGTTATTAAACGTTTATGGGGAACTTTGTCAAAGGCTTTTTGGAAATCTAGATAAATTATGTCTACTGCTTTACTCTTATCATATTCGTTAAAAATGTCATTTAAAAAGTCTAATAGATTCGTTAGGCAAGAGCGTTTATTGCGGAAACCGTGTTGAGTGTCTCTGAGTAAGTTATTTTCCTCTAAATGATATGTAAGTTTATCTCGTATGATTGTCTCTAACATTTTGCATACTACTGAGATTAGGCTGATAGGGCGATAGTTACTAGGTAAAGATTTGCTGCCTTTTTTAAATATTGGTGTTACGTTAGCGAGCTTCCAATCATCAGGTATTGTTCCAGTGTGTAAAGAATAGTTAAATAGCAGAGTCAGAGGTTTTACTATTTCGCTTTTAGCTTCCTTTATTACGCGAGGGGAGATCGTGTCAGGCCCAGGTGACTTATTTACATTTAATTTATCAATACATTTGATTACGTCATTTTCTGTTATGCTGATATTATTTAAAACCTCGGTGTTTTCATTTTGGACTGTTGTTTCAGCTGGAATATCGTTCGGGTTTTCTATAGTAAAGACTGATGCAAAGAAAGTATTTAGGATACTACTCATTCGCTCTTCATCTGTCGTAAAGTCCCCATTTTCATCAAGAATTGGACCGATAGTTGACGTAAGTACTTTCTTTTGTCGAATATAACTGTAGAACTCTTTCGGGTTTGTCTTACTCTGATTTGCAACGTGTTTTTCAATTTCCTTTTTACTCTGTTTGATTAACTTTTTGGCTTTTCTTCGTAAGTCTGTAAACTTGGCACGGTCGTCATTATTGGCTGTGATTTTTACTTTATTATGGGCGTTCTTTTTGGCTCGTAAACAGTCGGCTATATCTTTACTCCACCACTTGGGCTTTAAATTTTGTGCTGAACGTCGGTTTTTTAATGGTATGCTATCCCTGACCGCTTTTGTGTACGCATTAGTGAAAAAGTTCCATTGTGTATTTATGTCAATAGTGTCTCGCAGACATTTCCAGTCGGTTTCTTTTAGTATCGCTCTGAGTTGGTTGAAATTGGCTTTTCTAAAATCGGGGATTTTTTCGTAGCTGTACTTTATGTCGCTTTTGTTAAAATTTATACTGAAAGTTATTATGCGGTGGTCGCTATTGGTAAATTCTTCACCTACGTTAGTATTCTCTATCATGTCTTCGTTTGTTGCAAATACTAGGTCAAGAACATTATTTCCGCGAGTTGGGCTGTTAACATATTGGATAAGGGAGCTCTCTTGTAAGTTAGTGTAAAGATCTTGACCATAATGAGCTGATAACGGTTCTCCCCACTTTGTTACTGGTAAATTAAAGTCACCAAGAATTATGGAATGTTGCGTGTTAATAATTTCGTTTAATTGCTCATAGATATCACGGTCGGTTTGTACAGGTTGAGCTGGGGGTCTGTATAATAAAGCTAACAAAAGTTTCGCCCCACAATTATTTCTAATGAGTATATAAAGTGTAAAGAGAGAGAGAGAGAGAGAGAGAGAGAGAGAGAGAGAGAGAGAGAGAGAGAGAGAGAGAGAGAGAGAGAGAGTGCTATCATTGTATTATTCTTATCTGATCATCATTTTCTTAGAACAAAATGGGTACATATATTGCTTCGCCTGGTGAAAAAATCTCTCTCTCTCTCTCTCTCTCTCTCTCTCTCTCTCTCTCTCTCTCTCTCTCTCTCTCTCTCTCTCTCCTTAACTTTATCTATTTATAAGTAACTTTTTCCTTTCAGTACGCCACTCATCCACAACTTTCTTCACCTATATATCACACACACACACACACACACACCTCAAATAGATACTACCTACACACACACACACACACACACACTCTCTCTCTCTCTCTCTCTCTCTCTCTCTCTCTCTCTCTCTCTCTCTCTCTCTCTCTCTCTCTCTCTCTCTCTCATTGTACATTATGTCTCTTTTTGCACTCTTTCTTTTTATCAGATTTGTTCCTTAATTAATACGTTTTTATATTTTCTTGTTTGTATTTCTGGTGGATTTTTTTCGATCACCTTTATTAGTTATTTCTCCTTTCTCTTTTCCATATTCTCCATTAAACAGGTAATTAATTATAGGTAAATATGTTAATAAAGAGGATATTCTTTTGTAGATGAAATGGAAGGTCATTGAATCCTCCAACCTGTGCAACGAAACAGATGCCCTATTAGTATCAGTAAGGGGGTGTGGGGATAGGGGGACAGGCTTGGGGAGGGGTTAGGGGGTGCGGGAGTAGGAGGACAGGCTGGAGTGGGGTTAGGGAAGTGCAGGAATATATAGGGGACAGGCTTTCTACCCACACCAAGCCTGTCCCCCTATTCCCGCACTCCCCAAACCCTCGCCCAAGCCTGTCCCCCTATTCCTGCACACCCCGAACCCCACCCCAAACCTGTCCCCCTATTCCCGCACCCCCAAACCCCCGCCCAAGCCTGTCCCCCTATTCCCGCACCTCCCAAACCCCCGCCCAAGCCTGTCCCCCTATTCCCGCACCCCCCAAACCCCCACCCAAGCCTGTTCCCCTATTCCCGCACCCCCCAAACCCCCGCCCAAGCCTGTCCCCCTAATCCCCCCCCCCCATTAAAGGCGTGTGGAGGAATCAATAGTCCTTCAATTCACCAACAACAGAATTTCCTCTAAGATCCTGGAAGTCATGTATATATTTGTCTGTTCATTTCCATTTGATTTCATACTTTATATATTGACCTTGTTGAGATCTAAAGTGCTTGTAAATTGAATATATCTATTTTAGCATGTAACCAGGTTAAGGGGGTGTGGGAGTAGGGGGGTTAGGGGGGGCTGAGGGGGTGTGGGAGTAGGGGGACAGGATTGTTTTTTTTTTGGAAGGTTAGGGGATGCAGGAATAGGGGGACAGGCTTTCTACCCACCCCAAGCCTGTTCCCTACTCCCACACACCCTTATGATATTCGCTATATTGTGTATTATTTTAATGATACACCAGCATTAGATAAGGGAGCAAAAAATTATCTTTCTACACGTTTGTTATTAAGGGGATAATAAGTTTTTAGTACATTATAAAGTGCCTTGATTCCTCTCAAGTATGCCAGAAAACAGGACCAGATGAAGAAAAAACATGGTGTCATGTTACTTGGAATAATACGGAGGAATCAATTGTTCCAGATTTACCGACACTGTACTTTAACTCTTATTTACATGAACGCTTTATCAGTAGCAAAACGTGTCTGTATAGAGAGAACGTTTGTGAATTCGTATACTAACTCTTATTTATATGAACGTTTTATCAGTAGCAAAACGTATCTGTATAGAGAGAACGTTTGTGAATTCGTATACTAATTCTTATTTATATGAACGTTTTATCAGTAGCAAAACGTGTCTGTATAGAGAGAACGTTTGTGAATAGAGAGAACGTTTGTGAATAGAGAGAACGTTTGTGAATTCGTATACATGGTCCCCCACACCGTCACATCTGGCCTTCACCCCTTTATCTCCTCTCCTCACCCTCCTCCAGCCTTCTCAACTCCTCCATTGTCCTCTCTCTCTATCGAACACTCACCCTGCTGTCTCTCTTGAATACTTGCTTCCTCTCTTCTCTCCTTCCTTCCTTCCTTCCCTAGCTCTACTATTTATTTCCTTCTTTCTTCATTTTTTGTCTTCTCTTTTTCTCTTTGTTTCCTTCCTTCTTTCCTTCCCGAGCTTCATACATTGTTATCTTCTTCCTTCATTCTCTGTCTTATCTTTTTTCTTTCCTTGTTTCCTTCCTTCTTTCCTTCCCTAGTTCTTCTCTCTTCTTTCTTTTTCCTTCATTTCTCGTCTTCGCTTTCCTCTCCCTGTTTCCTTCCTTCCTTCCTTCAATGGCTCTTCTCTTTGCTTCCTCCTTCCTACATTTACTGTCTTTTCTTTCTTCTCCCTTGCCTACATCTTTCACTCCTTGCTTCCTCCTTCCTCTCTCTTCTCCTTCTTCCTCTCCCATGCCTATTTTCTTCACTCCCTGACTCTTCTCTTCTCTTTCTGCTTCTTTCCTTCACTCATAGTTTTCTTTCTTCATTCCCTGCATCTTCTCCACTTTCGGTCCACCCTCTCCACTCCTTACATCCTCTCTACACTCAGTGGTTTGTTTCTTCACATCTTGGCCTCCACTCTCCCCCTTTGGCTTTCTCTCTCCACTATTTGTTTACTCTCTGACTCATTTATCTCCTACTTTTACTCCCTATATCTTCCCTTTTTCCACTTCACCCATTGCTTCCACATTCCATTCCTTGTTTCCTTCCTTCAATTCCATGTTTCTTCCATCTCTCCACATCCTGTCTTCCACCTTCCTCCACTCCTCAGCCTTCCCTCCTCATCCCCACTCCCATTTTTATAGATTTTTTTCCCATACTGACAGTCCTATCAGATAACATCGTTACTGATCTCCTGCTTCACTTTTATATTATTTCCTCTCAATTAATATTCCCCTAGGCTTCTCTTTTTTTAAGCTTTTCTAGTTTTTGCATATGTTAAACTTCCGACCGAGTACAAGGCGTAGTTTTTGTGAAGTCAGGTTAAGTACAAGTGGATTAATAAGACTCTAGGAACATGAAGGGTGAGATAGAAACACAGACAGACAGGTAGCAGAAAAATGAGAGAGGAGAAAGTTAACCCAAAAATAGTTGAGGAAGGCAGGGACTGCTAGACAGGTATACAGGCACATGGAGAGGCGAGACAGAAAAGTTAGTAAAGGAGTGGTGAGACAGGCAGATATTATCATAGAGAAATAATACAGGGCTAATTAGAATAAGGAGAAATGAAACAGGCAAAGATTAGCACTGGGAGAGATTGGCTGGTTGGTGGTGATAGTTATGAAGTGGTGGGTTGGGTAGTGGTGGTAGTGATGTGGTGGTGGGTTGGGTAGTGGTCGTAGTAGTGATATAGTGGTGGGTTGGGTGGTGGTGGTGGTGGTAATAGTGATGAGATGAGCTGTTGTGCATATCAGGGAAATTGATCTTGGGTCTTGTTTCAAACTCACAGAAAAGTGTTGATTAAGGAGGTACATTTTAACGCCGTCACAAGCAAGAGTTTTCCTTGGTCTTAATAGCATGATCAGGCCGGAATAAAACCCTCTGTGCACACAACTCCTGAAAGTTTTGAGAGACTTGTGAAGCTGTCGACGAACTGGGAGACGACTGATTCCTCCAAACCTTGTGACAAAACGACACCTACACTGAGGCAGTCTGTTTGGTGACATGGTTTGGAGAAATCAGTGTTTACCAGGTCATCGACACCACATGATCCTTAATTACTTCTTTACTCCTTAACGTTAAATGGTCAAGAACTTAACAATGTTAGAACAAGAGGACACTATAATTATCATGTTCACCCCCTAACCGCCCCCCCCCCCTATTCCCTCACCCCCTTAATGCTTACGACGACTGCTCTATACTATACTGCTAGAAAAGTTGATACCAAAATTAAAGTAAAGTTGACAACTCCAATTCCGATATGCAACACAGGACGTAAAACCAAGTCATTATTCACTTCTCTCATGAACGAAATTCTTCTGACAACCACACTAAAGTATCACAGAAATGGCATATCTGTAATAGCATGCTGACCGAAGTGGTTGTTTCTGATTCTTACATTGATGGGAAGGATAGAATAGATATCTTACTTCTTCATATTTTACTCCCTCAAGCAAAATATCCCAAACACGTAATAAGTTGATAAACAGCATTTTTCTCGTTGCCATCTATACCAGTGAATGAAATGTAGGTAGTAGTATGGAAATGAATTAATTTGAAGATAAAATAAAACAACTTAGGCCTGGAAGATCTTGCAGGACGAGAGAGAAGGTGATAGAGAGGTGTGACGACAAACACGAAGGAAATTATAATGAAAGGAGGGACAGTTGAAGAATTAGAAGCGAATGACTGGGCAGTAGATAGGAAATTACAATAATATCAAACTCTATAACACACTCAAAAGCACACAAACGTACACACAACACAGAAACATACAAAAGGTTCGTAGCTCACGTAAACACAACACCATCAAAAACATTCAGAAACTCCATTTTCTTACTACTTATTATTCTTCCTACCAGACCAATGAAACTCTTCTTTTGTCTGTTGATAGTTTACCCCTTTCACCATTCACTTATTTTATCTCCAGTCGCTCTCCTCCTTCTTCTCCTTCTCCGCCCTAACTCCTTGTACCAGACGCAAAGTGACAAAAACTCAATTTCTGCGTCTAACTTGGCCAAAATTGCCCAGCTTCTCCAAGAAACGTCAAGATGGGGTTGAGGGGAGGCGAGGCAAGGCAGGCGAAGGAATAGAATGGTAAGAGGAGGAGAAGGTATATATATATATATATATATATATATATATATATATATATATATATATATATATATATATATATATATATATATATATATATATATATGTGTGTAGAGAGAGAGAGAGAGAGAGAGAGAGAGAGAGAGAGAGAGAGAAGAGAGGAGAGAGGTTGTACGTGAGATTGAGAGTTAGGTCATGAAGGAGAGTGAGAAAGATTGCACAGGTGAGAGTGAGAAAGAGTGAGTGGTCGTGAAGATGAAAGTGAGAGGCGTGATGAGACTGAGAGAGGCCGAGTGTGAGAGTCAGGAGGCATAGCAAGAGTGAGGCAGTGAGAATAAGAGTTACCGATACATAGAGAGAGTCACACAAACATATGTATAAAAGTTGAAGTTTAGATAGAGAGATATTTTTACATACAGAAACAAATATATAGACGAGAGAAGTTTTTAATTAAATATATGGATATAAGATAGATTTTAGATAGTTATATATATATATATATATATATATATATATATATATATATATATATATATATATATATATATATATATGGATATAAGATATATTTTAGATAGTTATATATATAGATGGATTAAAAGGATTGGCACGTTGATAATTAGACAAACAGGCAGGTAGACAATCAAGTATATAATCCTCTCCTTCCTTCCCTCCCTGGGTATATTTTTTCCTCCTCCCCTTAAGGGCAGAGTATACTTTTGATAGATTGGAGCGCCTTGATTCCTCCAAAGTATGCCAGAAAACACACCCAGATACAGAAAAATAATGGTATCCTGTTGCCTGGAATAGTTTGGAGGAATAATTTGCTCCAGATTTACCAACAGTGTACTTCCCCCTTAACTCTTCCCTTCCCTCTCTCAGCATTGATTCTTCCCTCCTTCCTTCCTACCCTGTTACCAATGAAAGCAAATGGTTCATACGGTATGCATCTATTCATTCATTTATCGGAGTATTGAGACTTGTAAAAGAAGAGGCGAAGGGAGAGCAGCATAAAGAAGACTGGGGAAAAAGGAATGAAGGAGAGAGGGATAGAGCAGTACAGGGGTAAAGAGGGAAGTAGAGAGGGATAGAGAAAAGAGTAGAGCAGGGGTAAAGAGGGAAGTAGAGAGGGATAAAGAAAAGAGTAGAGCAGGGGAAAAGAGGGAAGTAGAGAGGGATAGAGCAAAGAGTAGAGGAGAGAGAGAGAGAGAGAGAGAGAGAGGGAGAGAGGGAGGAGATAATCTGATGTGTCTGTTTTACCTCGGTATGTAAGTACTCTTCAGAAACGGTGTATATACTGTATAATTTCATAAGGGTGTTTGTTTTCTGTGGCAGGCAGGATGGGTAAATGGGTAGTCAGTCCCCATCTCTCCTAAAGAATCATCACCCCTTAATTAAAAGTATCTATAATTATATCGTATATCAATAATTATGTTTCGTTCCTTCCCTTTGTGTTGTAATGAAGATTCCTGAAGGCGTTGGTTGTGGTGTTATAAGGATGAACCTTGATGCTTTATGACCTGTCTGGTCGACTCTTCCCACTGATCACTCCGCTGCCTGTGTGTGTGGGAGAAAGAGGGAATAAGAGGGGAATAAGTCAGCGAATACAAGAGAAAGAAAGAGGGAATATAGGCATGGGGAATGAGGGGAAGGGAGAGGGGAAGAAGGCAGCGAATACAAGAGAAAGGAAGAGGGAATATAGGCATGGAGAATGAGGGGAAGGAAGAGGGGAAGAAGTCAGCTAGACCGAGGGAAAGTATGGGAACAAAAAGTCAGGGAGAACAAGGGAAATGAAGAGGGGAAGAAGTCAGCGAATACAAGGGAAAGAAAGACGGAATAAAGGCAGGGAGAATGAAGGATAGAACGAGGGGAAGAAGGAAGCGAAAACGAGGGAAAGAAGGCTGAGAGAACGAGGTATAGGACGAGGGGAAAGGAGGACATTATAGTTTATGAAGGAATAAGAGGGAAGATGAGATATGAACAGGGAGGCAGGAAATGTCTATAATGGGTAAGAGGAAAATGCGAGTTGTGAAGGATATTAGAAAGAAGAGAACACAAAAGGAATAATGAAGATAGCAAAGGATGGTTAAGAAGAGGCGTGTATACGACTTTAATAATAACTAATATGTTAAAATTAGTTGACTGAAGTATGGCATAAACTATAGTGTACTCCTCTCTCTCTCTCTCTCTCTCTCTCTCTCTCTCTCTCTCTCTCTCTCTCTCTCTGTAAACATTTTATATTCCTTTGAGTTTATATAGTTGGCCAAAATTATTTCTATATACACATGGTAATCTAACTTTCATAATGATTGTCTGCACACATAAGTGAAACATATTTTGGGCTCATAATGGTGGTTTGGTAGAGTAGTGGTTCTAAGTGACTAAATGCCATAAAGATCTATATATATAAAACACTCCGTCTGTCTGTATGACCGCTATGCACGGCCTGATCGTTTTACCGACAGTAATAATTTTTATATAAGTTTGATCGTCCATGACTGGAAAGTGTTCTGGGCTTACAAAAAAAAAATGTTTTTAAATGATCAATGGGGGGGTTAGAAGGGGGGGGGGTTTCGAACCCACGCTGCCAGCTGTAGACCCTAGCTCCCAATGCACGCTTTCTCCCTTTCTCTCTCTCCCTCTCTCTCTCTCTCTCTCTCTCTCTCTCTCTCTCTCCCTCTCATGTACAGGGGAGTCGGGGGGGGGTGCGGGAATAGGATATATATATAGAGATAGATAGAGATAGAAATAGAGATAGAGATAGAAAGATATAGATAGATATATAGATAGATAGAGATAGAAATAGAGATAGAGAAAGAAAGAGATAAATAGAGATAAATAGATAGATAGATAGAGAGAGAGAGATAGATATAGATACATATAGATAGATATAGATATAGATAGATACAGATATATATATATATATATATAGATAGATAGATCGATAGATAGATCGATAGATAGAGATAGATAGATAGATAGATAGATAGATAGATAGAGATAAATAGATATAGATAGATAGATAGATAGATAGATATACATATAAATAGATAGATATAGATAGATAGATATAGATATAAATAGAAAGATATAGATATAAATAGAGAGATATAGATATATAGATAAATATAGATAGATAGATAGATATAGATAGATAGATAGATAGATATAGATAGATTGATAGATAGATCCCCCGACAACGTCGGGTATCGCTGCTAGTATATAATAAATCCTACAAGGTAACACAAGGTCAAATCGAGCTGGCAAAACCACTTCGGATAATGATGAAAAGGGAACAACAATAACAAAGGGTAAGGGTGGTAAGGAAGGCTTTCTTATCTTGTTTTGTTTTGTGTCGACGCTCACTTGGCCTTCACTCCACCTGTGTAAACAGGGTTGTGCTAATTGGATATTCACCCTCATACTTTTGTGGCCAGCAGAAGCAGCAGCAGCAGCAGCGTGTGTTTGCTCACTTGGTTTGGAGGTATTGGAGAGAGAGTTGACGTCTTCGCTTATAAAAGATGTATACCAGATTGGGTTAGGTATACGGTTGAATGTGTGTCTGTTTGCCTTGAGACCATCTGCAGAATGACACAGTGTAAACGAAGGTAGTGGAGCAATCAGTGGTCCTTCACTACACACAAATGGTTCTACTATGTCTGGCTAATGTTTTAACTTTATTGAATGTTTATCGAATGTTTATCCATGTTTATCTATGAGGGAATTGAAGTCAGGAATATAGGAATTGTCTTAATCACAGGCAAATGAATAATCTAATGATGTATAGGATATACCGTAGTGATAATTGAACGGTAGTTCTTGTCTTTGTTTAACAGCACACTTTTATGAACAATGGTATATAACACTAATACAATTTCCATATTAAATGGTCGAAGTTCACTGATAAAAATGATCACCAACGGTAAACATCATATTGGTCTCTGCTTGTTTTGTATGATGCGATATAAATTAATGATGGATAACTGAATAATGGTCATTACAAATGTACTTTTCACCTTACCTTACATAATGTATATTTTCCTCCAGCCATATTTTTATTTATCAATGTCTGTGATTAATAATACATGTGCAACAACATCTCTCACATACATAAGGCTTCTTTCCCCCTTCCAAGGCTGGGCTGGTCCGCCGGGGGGAAAAAAGGCCCGAAAAATGTGTGAGGATGTGAGAGACGCCCTTGTGGTGAGGGGATTAGGTGAGGACAAAAAAGGTGTAGTGTGTTTTTTGTTCCGTGTGAGCAGCGTGGCGGGTGGCATCATTACCACGTATTATCGTCCTGGTTTTTACCCTCCTTATAGTAGACGGTGAATGTCTACAAGCGTTATCGTAAAGGGTGAAAAGGATTGGTCGTCCCTCGGAATATTTGGGTTAGGAAAGCATGCACGCATCATATGAACTTCTCTTTATTATGTCTGTGGTGTTTACCCTCTGTTATACAACGACAAATTAGCGTTAAAGAATGATCTGTCATAACCACACCGACAATGAAGACTTCAGAGAATAAAGCGAAGAATACCGTACCATAACTTGAGAGAAAAGAATGACTAAAGTAATAGTAGTCATGAAAGAACATTTATCGACCTGAAAAAGCTGTAGCAAAAATTCAGAGTGAATTAATTCCTATACAATATCTTACGTCCCTGTGTAAGGAGCACTATGTTATGCTGTGTTGCTCTGAGTTGTGATGTCTTGTGTTGTGCTGTGTTGTGTTATATTGCATTGTGATGTCTTATTATGTCTTGTGCTGAGTTATGTTATGTGGTGTTATGCTGAGTTGCAATTAATGGCACTGTGATGTACTTTGCTGCTTTTTAACATTTCGTTCTGTGCTGTACAATGCTGTGTCGTGTTGCAGTTCACAATGTAGTGTTGCTCTTTACTGTACTATGTTTCAGAACAATGATGTCAACTACAGCCTCCAGCCAGCAAAAGCTTTACCCAATGTTTATGCCCAATGAACATCAAAAGAAACATATCTTCCGCCTTAACACCTCCGTCTCCATCATCACCCCTGCCATTCCACCTGTCACCATTCATCATCTTACCTTCCGACCTCATTGGCACTTTAAGCTATAAATCTTTACAACGTCAATACCCATTGCTAAAAGCCTTTCCAGCCATGAACCTCAGTCACGGCAGTGGTTATGAAGTCTTACACCTTACGGCTTATGGAAATTGTGAATCCAACCTGATGAAATGGGTAGTTGCTGCTCAATCTTTATACTTGACATTGTTTAGTGTATCTGTAGTTTTGCTAATCTTTCTAAAACAACGGGAGCTGTTGACCCTTTAAATGAATTATCAATTCCTCAAACATATAGTTATAAACATTGCATTTTCTGTATGGACAAAACAGCAACACAGGCAAGCTTGTCGAATCGAAAAGAGTGACGGGAAGGGAAGAGAAAGATTAACTCCTTGCTATATATTAAACATCCTTAATTGGGCTGCAGGTAAAATTACTACTTGGGATTAAAGTGAATTAATAAATGTACCTGCATATAACCCACCCTCCCCTCCCCAATGATACAATAAAAAAGGCATCAATTAATTGTGGCCCCGTAACTTTGGATGTCGAAAGGTGTTGTTTAGCGAACGACTGCCACTGTCAAATTAAGAAGAGAAAATCCACTTTGAACCTCGGGCTAATGACGAGTTGAGTTTGATTGAACAGATGTGTATTGATTCCGCTCTCTGACTTCCTACTCTGAAATCCCACGTGTTGGATGTTATGAATGGCTATATATATACACACACACACACACACACACACACACACACACATACACACACCGTCACGCCGTCCCAACAGTCCCTCCATCATCCCATTTTATTCTCACTCACACGTGTAATCCACCATTTTCCTCTCATTTTTTTCTCTCTCCATTGGTGACCGTCGCTTCCTCTCCCCTCTCTATCATTCCACTCCCGTAAATCCATTCGGTAAGCCTCACAAGTTTTCAAACGCTGCACGCGACTGAAATATTGCAATATACTTTTTTTTAGCACCGTGTATACTATAGAATAACACGTTTATAATATCTCAGCATGTGTTATTCTGTACCTGCATGGTGTGTCTCAGTTGGACTCCAAAGACAATATCTGAATTTACATTATGTTTCTTCCGCTGTTCCTTATAAAAAAAAAAAATAGTTATTTTTCCTTAACTTCTATTGTTATTTTTACATGTTGGTGAAAGACATACGGAGCCTTGTCTCTTATTAATTAAAGACGATCAATCCAATATGAGAATCAATTTAAGTGGGTTTTTTAGTTATCTTCTTCACTAACACAAACAAACAGAGAGCCACAAGTTATTAGCTAACCTAAATAAGTAATACAATAATATCGTTGAAAGTCAGTTTGATTATTTACAAATTCTTGGTTTCTAATAAAACAACGTGTAAACGAAAACTCTTGCATACCTACTCTGTAAATGAAAGAAATCACACGTATTGTTTTTACACGTTATTTTTGACGGTTTCCTTAGTTGTCCAATCGTTATCCAAGTTTTAGCTGATTTCCAGGAGTTTTCCAAATTTTTAACAGTTTTCAATAGTTTTCTATATTACAGTACAGTACTTTTCCAATCGTTTCCAGAAGTTTTCTAATATCTATTACTTTTCTAGTCGTTCGCTAGTAGTTTTCCAAAAGTTTTTTTTTAATCAAGTACTTTTCCAGTATTTTTCTAGTAATTTTCTAGCAGTTTTGCCAAAGTCTACCAGTTGTTTGACAGGGGAATGAAAAGCCAGATAGCATTGCTTGGCATTCTCCATCAGAGTTACTGAGGGCCAAATACACTGAGCCTATACAACGGGCGAGGGATACATACATGGATATATATATATATATATATATATATATATATATATATATATATATATATATATATATATATATATATATATATATATATATATATATATACTTACATATAGAACACAAAAGTATAGATGGAAACCCTGAAACCTAAGATACATAGATAGATAGATATATAGATAGAGAGATATATACATATGGATAGGCGGAATAATGGGCACATAGATTGATATATACGTAAGTGGGCAGAGAGAGAGAGAGAGAGAGAGAGAGAGAGAGAGAGAGAGAGGGAGAGATAATATCCTGCGATACTGTGAAACTAAAATAGTTGTACAGTTAGCAATCTCAAATAGAAGGGGTGGTGAAATCAAGAGGGGAAGCGCACGGAAATAATAATAATAAATTATAGAAAAACAAGAACATGAAGGAAAACCCTTCAAAAGCTCCGGCTCTTAATGATTCAAGTGAAATAATAAAATATCCATATGTAAAGGTCTCAAAAATATTAATTATGTATTATCTGAATTTTCGTATTCATATGGTTATATTGAAATTTTGAAAATGAACCCTTTTTATTGAGGGTGAACCCCTCGGATAAATGATTCAATGTCGGTAAAAGAAAATGGATGGGAGGAAGAGAGTGAGTTAGTGAGTGAGTGAGTGAGTGAGTGAGTGAGTCAGTGAGTGAGTCCGTCGAACCATTTTAGAAGTTGTCGCCCCAATAACAACAACAATAATTACGATAAGACCTTGAGCTCTCGGCTGAGGCCGGAGCTACAAAGGCGGCATTATCTTGTGGGCGAATTGGAGGATTACTGATTCCTCCAAACTAAGGTAGAGAACAGACAAGTGCCTCAGTATTCAAGTTGTGATTCTGTTTTGTTGGATAGTATGGAGGAATCAGTACCCTCTCCAATTTGACTACAACATATAAGGCAAGTTTAAGAACACTTCAGCAGTAAACACCTTCAATGCCCTGGCTTTATGAAGCAGGCGACGGCTTTTGTCTGGCTAATACCTAAATAATTATGAATTTATTTTTGTCAGTGAATTGCTTCCTAGTACAGTAAGGTAGTGAAGCTGTGAATGTGGGGGAGGGGACTTGTGAATAATGGAAGGCCTCTAATGTTCCTGTTGTGCATGGAATAGGTCATCAGGGTTTAATTGGGTGATTTGTTTTATGGGACAGATTGGATGAATAGGTGGACTCAAATTCTCCAACAAAATCATAGATAGTCCCAATAGTAGACAAGGAGGAGACGGAGGAGACGGAGGAGGAAGAGGATTTGATGATGAGGAGGAGGAGTAGGAGGAGGGTAAGGAGTAGGAGGAGAATTTGAGTTCCCAGAAGGAAGGTGTGGGAGTGTGATTGAGAGGACGATACCGTTTGGCACAGATCGTTCCTAGAATAATCAAACGTTTACCAGCTTTCTTTTCTTAGCCCCGAATGAACGATTTCCGAGTATGTATATATCGTACGCCTGACTTCCAGGGAATTATAGTGTAGGTGGAGAAGAAGATATGACAATGACTGAGGCGATGGTTTCAGGCACGGGGTCGTATGCAGAAGAAGATATGACAATGACTGAGGCGATGGTTTCAGGCACGGGGTCGTATGCAGAAGAATATATGACAATGACTGAGGCGATGGTTTCAGGCACTTTACTTTACACGGAACCATCGTATTAGTCAGAGTCGTTGTGTGGCCACATATTTTACATTACAATAGGTACAGTTGGCAGAAAAGTATTGGAACCAACCTTACATTGAAATTAACTATGACTATTCATAGGGGAGTTCCAGTACTTTTTTTTGCCGTGCGTACAATGGCCAGCAGATGAAGGAGTAATACTTAAACTTTCATGAATATTTGTTTTTAACAGATAATTTATAAATTAAACTAATGAAATATAATATGAAGTAAAATGTAAGGCTAAAATAGACTGAACATTTATTGAAGGGCAAAAAAAAGGATTAAATTAAAAAAATATATAGAAAGAAGAAAATACAAGAAAATTAAGAATATAAGGAACAACAACAAAAATATACAATCCAAAGAGAACCTAATAAATAAAAAAAAGTTAGTGTAGGTAAAAATAAATTATTATGGTATAATGAAAGAAGTAACTCGTAAGAGGATCTGGAAGGAAATTAAGCTGGTAAAATATTGTTGACGAATTGGAAGCTACTGATGCCTCCAAACTACTCCACTATAAGAACAATGAGGGCACAGTACTTAGTGGTGTGTTTCGTGGTATAGTTTGGAGGACTCTAGAGACCTCCACTTTACCCAGGTATTATATCAGGAGAACCTACAACTACCTCATCAAAGGGATCTTGAAGGGATGTGACAGTACCTTACTTTAATGAACCTCTACACTATAGTATCACATCCCTTCCCTTCCCTTCCCTTATCTTACCCTTCCCTTCCCTTCCCATCCCTTCCCTTACCCTGCCCTTCCCTTCCCTTCCCTTCCCTTATCTTACCCTTCCCTTCCCTTCCCTTCCCTTATCTTCCCTTCCCTTCCCTTCCCTTCCCTTCCCTTCCCTTCCCTTCCCTTCCCTTCCCTTCCCTTCCCTTCCCATCCCTTCCCTTACCCTTCCCTTCCCTTCCCTTCCCTTCCCTTCCCTTACCCTTCCCTTCCCTTCCCTTCCCTTCCCATCCCTTCCCTTCCACTCCCCATCCCTTCCTTCCCCTCCCCTACCATTCTCTTCATCTCCCTCCCTCCCTATTACTACCCTTCCCCTCCTTCACTTCCTCCATGGTAATACCCTTCTCATTCCCTCCCCTTCCCCTATCCTCCCTTCCTCCCTATCCATTCCATTTTCTCTTTCTTTTCCTCCTTGGTAATACCCTTCCATCTCCTTCACTGCCCTTTCTTCCCTTCCTCCTTGGTTATACCCTTTCCTTCCTTACCTTTCCCATCTCTCCTGGTATTACCCATCCCTCCCTTCCCTCTCTCCCTATAACATCAGAGAGAGAGAGAGAGAGAGAGAGAGAGAGTGTGTGTGTGTTGGTGAATACTGCGTTGTATAGGGTGGTGTTAATGGGAAGGGAGGAAAAAGTGGGAGGACACACACAACCCCTTGGAGAAATGGGTGATAGAAAAAGCATTGTATTCCCTTACACCTACACACCTATACGTTTTAACTATTGCATTGCTGTCCTATACTGGTTCGGTATTACTTCAGAATTCGTGGAAATGGCTGGGTGGAGGTAGAATATGTAGCATGGGGAAGGCTATCGGACTGCGACACACACACACCTTCAATACATCTGTAGTGTTATCTTATACTGACCCTGTTTTACATCCCAGAGTTCGTGGAAATAGTAGGGCTGAGTTGAATGTGTCAGGGAAAGCGGAAGGTATTATACTGAGGTGCTTAAGATACATAGGAACGTTGGAGAGTGAGAGAGATACAATGCTGGAAGTATGAGAGAAAAGTTAAACTAGGGAAAGGGAAATAAGAGGAAGAAGAGGAATGGTATGGAGGAATGTGTAAGGGGGACAGGTCTGATTTGGGTAGGGGAATGAGTGAGGGTTTAGGGGAGAGGAACGAATGCTCTTAAGTTTTTCTTTCTCCGGCAACCCCAATATAAAAAGAATGGCACTTGACATCAGATACACACATGGCAACACAAAAATAAGGGGATGTCCCTACCACCATCATAGACAACCACAACAAAGATGACTGTCACTGTAAACACTAATACTCCTACTATCCTAACAGTAGCAGTACCGTGTGTGGAATATACGACACACTATACTCTCCACCACACTCCATATACAACTACCCAGAACAAGAATTCACTGTACTATCCTAACAGTAGCAAAAACATGCTAGAACCATTTTGACTCTTTACTCCATCAACATTATCACCATCACCGACCACACCACACCATTATACAACCACAACAAATATTTTCTGTCACTGAAAATATTGTAGCTCATAATATCACAACAGGAGCAGTATCAAGTCTATTACATATGTCACTCAACCACCACAACCACCAGCACCAACAACACCACCAACAACACCACCAACAACACCACCAACACCAACAACACCACCAACAACACCCCCAACACCAACAACAACACCAACAACACCACCAACACCAACAACAACACCAACAACACCACCAACACCAACAACACCACCAACATCGACAATCACGACCCACTATACACAAGAGCATTAGGTAATCGTCACTCCCATAACTACTTACCAACTACCACCACCAACAACAACACCACATAACATCACCAATCACGACGCACTATACACAAGAGCATTAGGTAATCGTCACTCCCACAACCACTAACCAACTACCACCCAACATGCCAACAGTCACCAGTGCCATCTATCATCTGCGCGCCTTTAAAACCCCCATGAATAAACTTTTGCCGGCCAGAACACGAAAAAAAATGAAAGAGAAAAATATGGTGGTGACAGATGCTGAAGTTCCCATGGGCTGGCAGGCTTTTCGAAAATATCAATTACAAAAAAACTACCAGGGACTCTCGCTTGAGGGAATAAAAACGATGGACAGGGAGGGAGATATATGGAGAAGTCCGTGTTGTTATATATATATATATATATATATATATATATATATATATATATATATATATATATATATGAGTGTGTGTGTGTGTGTGTGTGTGTGTGTGTGTAGTGGTGGGATAATTTCGTGAAGTTGTTTTGAATTATTTTGATAATGTTTTCTATACACATAACTGGGGAGTGATAGTAAAACGTTTTAACCGGATTCATTAAGGAAATATTTATAATGCTTATGTTTATGTAGATGTATTGACATTTTTGTTATAACCAACACTGGATATTGACCCCATCAAGTGTAATGCTCAGTGTGCCAGTGTGTATTCAACGTACAATATGATGTTTATACTTAATACACTATTTTATATTTTTTATTCACTGAACATTTCTTCATTTCCTTTTTCTTATATTATCTTGGGTCTTCTCACTTCTACACTTTGTTCTGTTTACATTCACTATCATTAATTCTTCCTCATTCTCTTTTCAACTGTCTCTCTTCCCCTTTCCTTCCTTCCTTCATTCCTTCCTTCCTTCCTTGCTTTGCTTGTGGTCTCCTCTTTCTCTTTCAGATTTCGTATCCTTGCCCCCCCCCCCCCTATTTTTCCAGTATTGCCAGCTCAGCAATTCTTTCTGCTACTATTTTCATGTATTTTCGAACCTAATTGGATGGTCTTTGGAAGATTGGTCGATTGATGAATTTATATTAGGGGCCGCAACAGCGAAGTTATAAGGCACCCGAGCAAGGAAAGTGATTGAGAGGTGGGACAGTAAGCACAAAAGGTAACATGAAAAAAAGGGACAGGTGTTTATGTTTGTAGCATCAACGAAAAATACTCACGACTTTTGAGAGTGACTGTACATGGTAATTTCGACTTTTGACAGCGACTGTACACATGATACCTTCGACATCTGAGTGATCTTTGAGTGGAATGGACGAGAAATACTTCAGATTTTGACCGTGACTGTACATGTCCGGCTGAACTGGCAATAACCCCCACCGTCTGTGACCCCCTCTCTCATACACTCCCTCCTTCCTTCCCTACTCCCTCCCCTCTCTCACACACTCCCTCCTTCCTTCCCTACTCCCTCCCTTCTCTCACACACTCCCTCCTTCCTTCCCTACTCCCTCCCCTCTCTCACACACTCCCTCCTTCCTTCCCTAATCTCAGATACATCGGTCTCCTGACGGCCTCACCCTGTCCACAGCCGGAAACTAGGTTATTTCCTAGTACAGTGATACACACACACACACACACACACACACACACACACACACACACACACACACACACACACACACACACACACACACACACACACACACACACACACACACACACACACACACACACACACACACACACACACACACACACACACACACACTCTACACGTCTACACACAAACACAAACACACACTAATGTAGCTGTCTATCTACATGTTTGCATGCACAACTTATAACACATGGAAATATACAAACATGTAGGCACATAAGCCAATTTCTTCCAAGTAGTCAGACCCACAACTAAACATGTAGGTATGGAAATGCCTCTACTCTAACTGAAGCAATATAGTTGTTTTTTTCTCCATACTTTACATTAATATTTGTTGAGCAAGTCCCGAGGACAAATCTCAGTTTATGTACAAACTAACGATGCGGATGTTTGAAGCTAAATTACTTCGATAATACAACTGCAACTTGCAGTACTCAGTGGCTGATTTATTTACCATTTTTGTGTGTTGCATAATAAAATAAAAAATATGCAAGGCACCCATATCTAGCAAACACCAGAGTAAATTATCCAAAGCAGATGAACCAATATAATAGGAAAGAAATACAGGAAGGATGAGTGGAGGATGGAAGAGGAACATTATTTAGAAATAGCTGACATGAAAGCGTTTTACGGGAAAATTGTATGTGGATGAAGGAACTGAGAATGGATGGAATGTGGCTGCAGCGGGGAATAGTGTGGAATGTGAACGGCGAGTGGTATTTGGGAATAAGAGAAATTGTAGAAAAAATATGAAGTAGAACCCGTGTTAAATATGGAGCATTAATGAGTGACATGGAAATATCAGAAAGACTACAAACACAGGATAATATCAATATTAGGGTAGAAAATCTGACATCCGGAATCTGGCCTTTGAAAAAAAGTTTTAAATTCGTATCAACTTTGCTAAAACAACATGGGTCGATTTAAAACATATGTATGTTAGTCCCTAGCAATGTTTTGGTATAATAACATATATTTTGTTTAATATTTGACTTAATAAATTATATGCATTAACTAGACAGAATGGTTAGGGAAAACATCGTATGAGGAGGAAACTTTACTGACTACGTTCTCTTTGACCTTAAGAAGAAGCAGGAGTGAAATCTTGTCAATAAAGGTTCCTCCTCATATTGTGTAGGATATATTAATAATCAGTGAAAGACTTTTTGATCACCCTGTACTTGAGTGAAATGTTATCCGTGTGAGAAGTGCTTTAGAATAATATTATATGCAGTTGAGTTTCCACTACAATTTATTATTATTTACAATTTTCATTCAC
>JAWZYT010006996.1:0-14714 GCA_034508575.1 Petrolisthes manimaculis | reverse complement strand
GTCAAAGGAAGGTCCCACTACCCACCTACTACCCACCTACTACCACGACTACTACTACTACTACTACCATGACTACTACTACTACCACTATTACTATGACACTCAGACTGCCACAGTGACGATTATATGAGGAAAAACTACTACTACTACTACTACTACTACTACTACTACTACTACTACTACTACTACTACTACTACTACTACTACTACTACTACTACTACTACTACTACTACTACTACTACTACTACTACCAGACTGCCACTGTGACGAATCTTTGAGGAAAATACTACTACTACTACTACTACTACTACTATTACTATTACTATTACTACTACTTTTTAATTGAGACTTAACACGTGCCAAGACTAAAACCAAGGCAGGTATGTTCAACCAGTTAAAAAAATATTGACTGTTTTTATCATTTTGAGTGAACATTTTGAAACCCTTGCATCTCACTGACAAATTTCTACATCACATTGACTGGTGATTGAGTATATATATAAAAAAAAAACTTGAATTACTCTGACAAATCTCTGTATATATCTTTTCGACTGATGATTGAGTATTTAACAAACCTTTCCATTACTCTGACAAATTTATCTGCATCTCTCTGACAAATCTTTTTATTACTCTGACAAACCTTTGGATCTCTTTGACAAACCATCATCCCTCCCTCCCCTCTTTCTACCTCAAATAACACACCCTTCATTCTTCCCCTCTTCTCTCCCCACCCCCCCACCTCATAACATAACCCCCACCCCCACCCCCCCACCCCACTTCACATCACTCTCTTCCAAATAATTATGACTTGGGATGCAGAGTGAATATATTGAGGTCCAAGATTTTTATTATTTTTACACTTCTCTTTCCCAATATTTTTACATGGATATATATATATATATATTTTTTTTATTATTAATCTAAGTCTTGGGGACATTCCTGGACTGATCATTATAAAGTTGTGTATAATATATGTTTTTCCAACCTCTTTTTTGTTCCATTTAAGACAAGGGACATTATTTAATGGACTGGTAATTTTTCTAAATGTTTTTTTTATGTTATTTACCCGCCTTTATTTTGTTCCATTTAAGACTTGGGACATTATTTAATGGACTGGTAATTCTAATATTTGTTTTTGTTATTTGTTTTTGTTGTTTTTTCCTATTTTGTTCCATTTAAGACTTGGGACAATATTCTTTTAACTGGTAATTTATTCTGATGTTTGTTGTTGTTGTTCTACCCACTCATTTTAATTCCATCTGAGACTTGGAATTATCATTATTATTATCATTGGTAATTATTATCATTATTATTATTGGTAATTATTATCATTATTATTATTGGTATTATTATCATTATTATTATCATTTTTGAGGGGTAAATGGATATAACTCGCACTTTTTATCACTTATTTATGTATTAATATTATTGTTATTATTATCATTATTATTATCATTTTTGAGGGGGGGGGGTGGATAGAACTCATACTTTTTATTACTTATTTATTTATATATTTATTTATTTATTTATTTATTTCAATGTTTACTTCTCTCTCTGCCACTTCCACCTTCCCTTCTTGCCTTCCTCCCTGAAATCATTCCACCAAGACAGGAGATACATTGGAATTTGTGTTAGGTAAGGGGAGAGTATACTTTTGGTACATTGGAGTGCCTTGATTCCTCCAAAGTATGCCAGGAAACAGGACCAAATGAACAAAAATAATGGTGTGTGTTCTGTTGCTTGATATAGTTTGGAGGAATCATTTACTCCAGGTTTATCAACAATGTACTTCCCCCATAAGGAATGATAGAAGAAGAATAATACACTTGAATATTTTTTTAGTTCCTCTTTACCTATGCCATTTATTACTTTCTTAGTACCTGGTATCGTTCTCTTTAAGACTTGGGACGACGTCTGGTGTACAGTTCCACTCAGAATTCCGTGAAACACACACACACACACACACACACACACACACACACACAGATACACATACACACAACTCACTGGGTGTGGAGGGAAACAAAAAGAACCCGTGAATTAAAAAAAAATAACAACAACAATCAACAACAATAACAACAACAACAACAACATTATATAATATACTCTACTATTATACCTCCTCCTCCTCCTCCTCCTCCTCCTCTTCCTCCTCCTCCTCCTCCTTCTCCTCCTCCTCCTCCTCCTCCTCTTCCTACTCCTCCTCCTCCTCCTCCTTTTCCTTTTCCTCCTCCTCCTCCTTCTCCTCCTCCTCCTTCTCCTCTTCCTCCTCTTCCTCCTCCTCCTCCTCCTCCTCCTCCTCCTCCTCCTCCTCCTTCTCCTCCTCCTCCTCAGTCATACCAACCCTACTGTGTGTGTTTCTGAAGGAATTATGAGTGGGTTAGCCCTGTGCTTGGTTCTATAATACTACATTGAGTCAGTACCGGTACACGCAGTTGTCACTTCATCAGTTTATTTTCTCTGGGACTTGTGTTGTAAAGTTTGGAATAACAATTTTCTATGCCCAAAAAACTACTAAAAAAAACTTGTGAACAATTATTGAAATCTACTGAGTACAATTTTTTTTATAGACATTTGAATTCTACTGTTTACCAAAAGAAATATATATAGACTTTTTGAAATTCACACAAAGTCGTGGAGAAATAAATGTTGCCAACTGTGTGTGGAGGTGCCATGAATGTATTAAGGTTCTCTCCTCCTGAGTCACGGATAATGAGAGTGGGTTCATCTGTCTACAGGTGGGAAACGGGCTAAAGGTTCTGGCTTCCTGACGGTATCTGGACTGTACAGGGTAAATATTCACTCATTGTGGTGGTGGTGTTGGCTATACTGCTGGAGGAGGTCTTGGCTATACTGCTAGTGGTGATGGTGGTGGGGGTCTGACAACCTTACAGCCACTCACTCACTCAGCCAGCCACTCAGCCAACCAGCCACTCAGCCAACTAGCTATTTTCGTTGTGCAGTCAGCTGTATGTGTTTGTGCATCCAGCCAGCCAGCCAGTCAGCCAGTCAGCCATGCAGCCAGTCAGCCATATCTGTGTCATGCACGTGCTCAGCCTCAATGTGTCAATTAGTCAGTCAGTCAGTCATTTCGTCAGTCACTTCGTTGTAGTTTATTGTCGTTATCGTTGTCGTTGCTGTTGTTATTGTTGGTGTATGTGCCATCTATCGTCAACTCCAGTCACTAGTAGTCCTGTTGTGTTGTGTCCTTGCCCCTTGTCCAACCCTCGTCTACTTACCTATACTTACTAAACACTTACCAACACACACGACTCTTCCTTCTATAAATCACAGGAGGGGTCCGTCTCACTCCAGCATGCCGGGCAAATAAAAATAACAAATAATAAATAATAAAACACAACAACCCAAAATAATAATAATAAAAAAATAAAAAGCTTGGGAATGAATCTGTCTGTCTGTTGTTTAGTCTATTGATTGTGTTTAGTGTGTAGGTGCTCACTGTCTCTCTCCTTTCCTTCCTGTCTGTCTGTCTGTCACCGCTGCTTACTTAGGTCAAAAAATGTCTGTGTTTTTTCTGCAGGGGGTAAGCGTGCCAAGGGTTCCGGCTTCCAGACTGTATCCGGCATGTACAAGGTAAACACACCAATTAGTAGACAGCAACAGCAACAGCGGTAGTAGCTAAGCCTTGGGTGCACGAGTGGTTCCCTCCCTCTCTCCCCTGCCCCTCCTCTCTTCTCTGCCCTCCCCTCCCCGTCCCCTTCTCTCTCCCTTTCCTTTCCCCTGGTTTAGCTCCCCTTTTCCCTTACTCTGTCCTTATTTACTTCCCCTCTCCCCTTCCCCTAATTCTGTCCTTCTCTCCTTCTCTCACTCCCTCCTTCTCTCACTCCCTCCCTCCCTCCTTCTCTCACTCACTCTCTCCTTCTCTCACTCACTCTCTCCTTCTCTCACTCCCTCCTTCTCTCACTCACTCTCTCCTTCTCTCACTCTCTCCTTCTCTCACTCCCTCCCTCCCTCCTTCTCTCACTCCCATCCTCTATAACTTTCTCCCTCCCCCCATCCCTCTCTCCCTCCCTCACCTCCCACCATACAAGCCACCAGCCACCATTGCTAAGCTGACCACTTCAATGTTCAATACAACACTGCTTTCTTATAACTCAGTAACTTAACTAACATTACTCGTGCACATATGTTCTTTCAATTGTCATGACTGTTATTATATATACATATATATATTATTTTTACTTTTAAGTATTGTATAGTATAATTATATTTATAGTATATTTATTATTATAGTATATTTATTATTATAGTATATATTTAATTTATTACTTAAGGGACTGCAATTATTATTCGGTATTATTTTTGTTACCCCTTTCCCTCCTCATCATCTCCCTTTTTTTTTCCTGTTGGTGAATTGGAAGGTCTGTGATTCCTAAGCCACAAAACAGACTTGACTTACTGTAGTATTTTAATTTTTACTGTTTTACTGTTTACGTTAAAGTTTGGAGGAATCAGTCAGTAGCCTCCTTCCAATTTACCCACAAGAGAATCTCACCTCAATGGACCCTGTAGTGAAGTAGTCAGAAAAGTGAAGGTAAAAAAAAAATAATAATTGAATATACGAATCAAGGTGTACCAGTTTTTTTATTTCATTTTTTTTTTTTTTTTTTTTTTTTTTTTTTGACTAATTGAGCAGGTGGTGTCCCGTGAAGTGATGACATTATTTATGGTATATTTCGGGTAACATTTTATTTTAATTCTTACGACATATTTAATTATTATCATATTTAATTATTATGTCCTCCCTCACTGGTCGAATATATATTTGTGCTTGAAAATTATTCTGCCTTTATCAATTTATTTTGTTTTGAGGGTGAGTGTACAGTTCAATACATTATTTTGTTATTTGATCCAACAAGTGTGGTCACGTGATTATTATAGGGTTTATTATTATCATACAGGTGTAACGAAACAGGTGTTAATGAGTATACAGGTGTACAGAGACAGGTGTTAATGAATATACAGGTGTAGAGTGACAGGTATTAATTATTATACAGGTGTAACGAAACAGGTGTTAATTATTATACAGGTGTAGAGAGAGACAGGTGTTAATGAGTACACAGGTGTTAATGGTGCCCTCTTTCTCTCTTTCTCTCTCTCTCTCTCTCTCTCTCTCTCTTTCTTTTTCTCTCCCCCCTTCCTTCCTCCCATACTATATTACCCACCCCAGGAGCAGCTAAATAAACTGATGACCACGCTGATGAGTACTAAACCCCACTTCATCCGATGCATCATCCCTAATGAACATAAACAAACTGGTAAGGTATAGTGACTCCCTCCCTCCCTTACTCCCTCCCTCACTCCCTCACTGTCTGCTCGTATGTCCTCCCTCCCTCCCTCCCTCCCTGCTCGTTTTTTCTCCCTCCCTCTTTCTTCCTCCTTCTCTTCCTGCAAAGGCCCCAGAGGCACTCCAGGTTGGACCCCTCCCTATCTCTCTCTCTTTCTCTCTCTCTCTCTCTCTCTCTCTCTCTCTCTCTCTCTCTCTCTCTCTCTCTCTCTCTGTTCCAAGACGACAGACACCATAATATATACAGCACCTGCAACGAGAACCAGCCTGTATTGTTATGTACCTATTCTATCTCTCCCTCTCACTCCCTCCCTCCCTCTATTCACTCCTCACTCAGGGGGATCGTGGTGGAGTATGTGGGAGTGGAGACAACTGCTTCCCTCAAACTGTGTCATCAAAACCCACTCCCTATATAAGGATTATGTTTTGTGAGACAGTTTGGAGGAAGCAGATGAATGAAGTCTTCAGTCCACACACACAATCACGACCCCTTCATTAAAATAACCAGAAAATACGTATTGGTTGATCCTCCTTCCACCCTGAGTTATAAATCCACTTTGCAATGTGGATTAGTTTAGAAACACTGTATTTTCCACCATCCCCTTCCCCCCCGGACCTATCTATCTACAAATGAGGTTCGTTGTATTCTCTAAATCGTTCCCTTATACCATGCCTCGTTAACCCCTGTAGGTCCCTCGTAGCTCAGTGGGTTGTAGGCAAGAACATCCATGGTGTTAACGATGACGTGGTATTGGTACGATGACTCCATAGACACACTACACAGCCATCGTACCTATACTACATCATCGTATACACCGTGGATGTTGTTGTCCAGGGCCCTATGAAGCCCCTCTTGATGCATGCCCGTCCCTGCATTGGAAAAAGGACTTCCGTTAATGTTCATTCATAGTAGGACATTATGCAGTGTCCCTCTGTCCCCTGTCGTGTCGCAAACCAAACACACAGGCCACCAAACACCACGACAACTTACGATGTGTGTGTATTGCTGTTGTGTGTTTTTTTCCACCACGCGAACTTTCGATGCGTGTGTGTGTTGTTGTTGTTTTTTCTGCAACACTTTCTTGTGGTTGTTTTGTTAACGGTGCCTGCGGTCGTCCTCAGGAACAACTCAACAATCTGATGACGACGCTTAGAAGTACCGCACCTCACTTCATCCGTTGTATCATCCCCAATGAATCCAAATCGCCTGGTAAGGTCTTCAGTCCACACAACAAACACCATTATTCATCACCAGTAAACACAAACACACAAACAGACAGACAGATAAACAATTGGCCGTGCAACACCTTTTGTCTGAGCAAGGTCTACGAGCCTATTTTTGTTTGTGTGTGTCGCTGGTATACCTTAACAACATCTTTATCCTGTTGACCACTTACTGTCCCCCAGATAGACAAGAGGGACAGCAGAGTTTTCCTATTTTATTTCATTGGTGTCGCATCACAAAAGGTGTCCCAATCAACCAACCAACCAACCAACCAACCAACCAACCTCGTCTGACAGATGGCTGGCGTTGGATGCTCCCCTCCGTCCTTTCTGTGTGTCATTGATAATTATAATCTGGAGTCCAAAATGATGACTTGGCCAAACTCTGGAAATATTTGTTAGATTAGATGACCCCCAAAACCCCCTCGAACGTGGGTGGATTACTAATTTTATCATTATTTAGTAACCGGCTGACCCAAAACCGAGGTAACGACAACTCAACCACCACCACCACCACACCACCACCCCAATGACGAGGGAGTGTGTGCGTGTGTGTGTGTGTGTGTGGGCTGCCTGCGTGAGTCGTCGTCGTTGTTGTCGCTGTTGTTGTTGGTGTGGTGTGTGTGTGTTCTGCCTTCTGAGTGTGTCTCCCATTCCTCCCTCTCTCAGGAACAGCTCAACAACCTGATGACTGTGTTGAGAAGCACTGCGCCTCACTTCATCCGTTGTATCATCCCTAATGAAACCAAATCACCTGGTAAGACTTGCTCATCTTCCTTCATCATCATCATCATCTTCACTCCAACCAACCACCACGTACACACCCATCGATACACACACATTATTGTTATTTTTGTGGTTGTTGTTGTTGTTGTTGTTCGTGGATGATGAGTTCGTTTTCGTGTGTCGTCGTCGTCGTTGTTGTGTGTTTGTTTGTTTGTTCCTACTCGTGTATCTAACGTGTATCTCATTCCCAAAGAGACTGGAGGAGATACAACATTATTATTATTATTAATATTAATCATTCTCTGTTTGTTTTTTGTTTGTTTGTTTGTTTGTTTGATTGTTTTTCCTTCAGCCTCATCATCTTTAACCCCGGGATATAATTATACACGTTTTTGTTTCCCGTTTAGAGAGATGGCTACTTGATAAGTCCCTCTCTCCCATGTGTGTGTGTGTGTGTCCTGGCATCAACTTGTATTACATTCTGTTTAGAAGTGTAGCAACTCCACAGAATTAATCCTTCCTGCCTTTATCAACATCCCAAGTGGGGTTTTTTTCTAGTTAGATCGGCCAACCACGTGAAGAACCTGTGAGCCATTTATTGTTCCCTTCATTTTGTCTGTGAACTGTCTTTTATTTTCTTGTGTCCTTTCTTCCCCCCTCCCCCCCACCCCACTCTCCCACTCGGCTATCCACCAATGGAACCTGTGAGCCGTTCTATGTACAGCCACAAACAAATAACCACCGACGCTTTCCTTCCATCGTGCAAATAAGTCAGTATCATATCAAAATATAATCATACAACAACACCTGACGTCAAATCAACCTCCTCAATTATTTAAATCATACACGTGTTGTTTCGTATCAAAATATATTCATACAACAACATCTTACGTCAACTTAATCCCCTCAATTATTATTATTATTATTATGAGATGTTGCAAAATCATACACGTGTTGTTCTTTATTACCAAGATATTTACTACGATGGAAGGAAAGTGTCGATGGATATATGATTGTGACTGTACAGTTGGACACATGAATAGGTGGTACAGCCCAAGTGAAAGATGGTCAATTTATCCCAATATCAAGTTCCTTATTAGTGCCAAATAGGAGACATCATCAGGGGCAGAAGTCAGTATTGTGGATGGTAATGAAAAGCAAGTACCTGATAATAGACACACATGGTTACTCAAATGGGACAAGTATCTTTCATCTGGGCTGTACCACCTATTCATGTGTCCAACTGTACCCCTGTGTGTGTGTGTTTCCCATGAGTACTCTGTGGGGGACGTGTGTGTGTGTGTGTTTGTGTGTGTGTGTGTGTGTGTGTATGTGTGTGTGTGTGTGTGTGTGTGTGTGTGTGTATGTGTGTGTGTGTGTGTGTGTGTGTGTGTGTGTGTGTGTGTGTGTGTTTGTTTGTTGTTGTTGTTATTGTCGTCCCTGTAATTTTCCTTGTCCCTGTCCTTTTCCTAGTTGTTGTTGTTGTTGTTGTTGTTGTTGTTGTGTGTCAGCATGTCTCTTACACCTTCAGGAAACAACTCAACAACCTGATGAATGTATTAAGGAAAACACAGCCACACTTCGTTCGTTGTATCATCCCTAATGAGAGGAAGGAGGCCGGTAAGGTACTCACTCATTCACTCACTCACTCACTCACTCACTCACTCACTCACTCACTCACTCACTCACTCATTCACACTCACTCACGTATGCTCTCACAACAAACACTCTCACTCTCACACTCACTCACTCACTCTCACACACACTCACTCACTCACACTCATTACACTCACTCACGTATACTCTCACGACAAACACTCTCACTCTCACACTCACTCACTCACTCTCACTCACACTCACTCTCACACTCACAACAAACACTCACAACAAACACTCACTCACTCACACTCACTCACGTATGCTCTCATAAAACCACACTCACACTCACTCACATATACTCACAAAAACTTTCTTTTTTCCTCGTTTATAACTCGCATGCTCACACTAATTAACTCCAAGCTTTCCTACCCTTCACCTCACGCATTTTGACAAAGTATTTAATTAGTTAAGCTTTTCAACCTAAGCTTTCCCTCTCCCCTTCGTCACTTACAAAATATTTAATTATGGGACCTCGTGATGTAATGTAGTTAGAATATTGGAGGTGAGTTAGTCCCTCAAATACTGCCACGAAACACACACCGACACACCGATATAGAAGGAGCTTGTTTGTTTCGTGGCAGAGTCAGGAGGAACTAGAAGCCACCAACCAACCAAGTCTCCTACACAATCACAAGGTCCCATAATTATGTTCATCATGTACCCTCCTTCACATACGTATTTTATTATGATCACCAAACAAACTACACTTCCTTTTGCACACAGCTATGCTCACTTACTCACTCACTCACTCACTCACTCACTCACTCACTCACTCACTCACTCACCCACTCACTCACTCACTCACTCACTCACTCACTCACTCACTCACTCACTCACTCACTCACTCACTCATACAAAACTCTCATTAATCACATACCCCCAGGCTTCATCATTCTCTCTCTCTCTCTCTCTCTCTCTCTCTCTCTCTCTCTCTCTCTCTCTCTCTCTCTCTCTCTCTCTCTCTCTCTCTCTCTCTCTCTCTCTCTCTCTCTCTCTCTCTCTCTCTTAATTATCATCATTCATATTAAGGTGCTCAAGTCCGTAAACCGTAAGTATTGCAATTCCTTCTGTTCAAATGTAATGAAATTAAAAAAAAATAAAAAATAGAGAGAGTCTTCTTCATCAAATTTTAAACAGATTTAATGACATATTGTATATTATAGTACTTGTATTTAATGATGAAATTTGTTATTGTTGTTGCTGTCGAAATGAAGACCACTGATTCCACCAACTTAATGTACTGAAAAAAAAAAAAAAAAAAAAAAAAAAAAAATCACACACACCTTCCTCCACCACTCTCACCAACCAACTCCACTCATCCCACTCACGACCCCTTTCCTCTGCCACTCCCTCCCCTCACTCATTATCTCCTCACGACACCTCCCTCCTTTCATTTCTCATTACCCATCCTTCCCTTACTCACGTCCCCTTCACTCTACCACTCCTTCAATCACGCCCCCCTTCCTCTACCACTCCCTACCACTCCCTCACTCACGCCCACTTCACTCTACCACTCCTTCAATCACGCCCCCCTTCCCTCTACCACTCCCTACCACCCCTCACTCACGTCCCCTTCCTCTACCACCCCTCACTCACGCCCCCTTTCCCTCTACCACTCCCTACCACTCCCTCACTCACGCCCCCTTCCCTCTACCCCTCCCTACCACCCCTCACTCACGTCCCCTTCCTCTACCACCCCTCACTCACGCCCCCTTCCCTCTACCACTCCCTACCACTCCTCACTCACGTCCCCTTCCTCTACCACCCCTCACTCACGCCCCCTTTCCCTCTACCACTCCCTACCACTCCCTCACTCACGCCCCCCCTTTCCCTCTACCACTCCCTACCACTCCTCACTCACGCCCCCCTTTCCCTCTACCACTCCCTACCACAGGTGTGATTGATGCTGCCCTTGTCATGCATCAGTTGACTTGTAATGGTGTACTGGAAGGCATTCGTATTTGTCGTAAGGGATTCCCAAACAGGATGATATATGCTGATTTTAAACACAGGTCAGTTCTACATTCAACTTGATTTCTACTTTTATCTTATTATTATTATTATTAGTAGTACTATTATTATTATTATTATTAGTACTATTATTATTATTACCGGGTATTATTATTATTATTATTATTATTATTATTATTATTATTATTATTATTATTATTATTGTATATGCGTCGTCGTCGTATTTAGAGTCGTAGTCAAGAATCTGGTGTAGGTACGGTACTATGAATACACACACACTACTGACAGAACCATAGTGAGGCTACATACCAAGCCATCGTACACACCAACCAACGACTGTTCTTGAATATCGTCTGAGAACACGTGACAGTCGGGGCCTTGTGGTGTTGTGTGAAAATTGGAGGTAAATGAGTCCTTCAAATATTACCACGAAACACACACACACACACACACACACACACACGCACACACACACACACACACACACACACACACACACACACACACACACACACACACACACACACACACACACACACACACACACACACACACACACACACACACACACACACACACACCTACAGTATATGGAAGGAGGCTGTATCGTGGCATAGTTAGGAGGAATCAGAAGCCTCCAATTCTCATACACGATCACAGGGGAAATAAAATACACGTGTTGGTAAAATTATGGGGACTCCTGATTCCTCCAAAACCATACGTCTGTTTTCTGGTATAATTTGGAGGAATCAGTAACCTTCCATTATTTATTACTAACATGAAAATATCTCCCCTTCTAACTTGGCTAATTTTCACTTTTTTTTTCTTTTTTTTTTCCTCATATTAATATTTTTTTCTTGTTTATTTTCCTTGTTTATTTTCCTTGTTTATTATCATTATTGTTATTTTTTCCGTCATATAAATATTTTACTGTTGATTTTCATGTTGAGTTGCCTGTAAATTTTTCTTGTTAATTTCTGATTATTTTATTGTCTGTTCAGATTTCAATTGATGCTTGTTTTAGTAACTTTATATTTTCCTGTATAATTTCCTAACTGAATTATATATATATTATTTCAGTTTATTTACCAACTAATGATAACTATTCAATTTTATTTCTTGACTCATTATTTAAATTCACACAACCAAGTTTTATTTATTTTCTCTCCTGATTTAAGTTATAATAATTGCAGCTAACTCACTGCTTTTTTTCCTCTCTCTCTCTCTCTCTCTCCCGTCCTTCTCTTCCTTCCTTCCTCATTCCTCTCTCTCCCCCCTCTCCTTCTTTCTCTTTTTTCCTCCCTCCCCCCTGCCTCTCTCTTCCCTCCCTCCTTCTCTTCTTTCCTTTCTCCCCTCCACCCTCTCTCCCTCTCCTCTTTCCTTCCTTCCTTCTCTTCACCCTTACTTATTCATCCATCCAACTATCCATCTATCTAACCATCCATCCATCCATCCATCCCTCTATCTATCCATCAATCCATCCATCCAACTATCCATCTATCCATCCATCTATCTATCCATCTATTTATCTATCCATCCATTCAACTATACCTCCCTCCATCCAACTATCTATCCCTCCCTCCCTCCCCCTATCTATCTATCTATCCCTCCCTCCATCTATCTATCCATCTATCCATCCATCTATCTATCCATCTATTTATCTATCCATCCATTCAACTATACCTCCCTCCATCCAACTATCTATCCCTCCCTCCCTCCCCCTATCTATCCATCTATCCATCCATCCAACTATCCATCTATCCATCCATCTATCTATCCATCTATTTATCTATCCATCCATTCAACTATACCTCCCTCCATCCAACTATATATCCCTCCCTCCCTCCCCCTATCTATCTATCTATCTATCCCTCCCTCCATCTATCTATCCATCTATCCATCCATCAGATATTGTATACTAGCCTCCAAACCCGCGGCCGCAGCACCCGACGAGAAAGAAGCGGCCAGAGTCATCCTCGAAACTACTGAACTCGAAAATGAAAAGTATCGTTTGGGCCACACCAAGGCACGTCAAAAAAAAAAAAAAAAAAAAAAAAAAAAAAAAAAAAAAAAAATGAATACACACACACACACACACATACACATACATACATATAATTATAGATATATTTGTTGGTTGCTTACTTTTTAGTTAGTTTAGTTAGTTAGTTAGTTTGTTAGTGAGTTGGTTGGTGATTTTGACTTTCGCGTGTATCGACTTGAAGAAAATGAAGAAAAAAAATTAGTATGGAAATGAAAACACTATTACATTACGATTGAAGGTTTTCATTTTGTTATTATTTTTATTATTATTATTTTTATTATTATTATTATTATTAGGCAGACAGTTACCCTCTGCCTCTGTTGTTGTTTTGTTTTGTTTTGTTTGTTATTTTATGTGTGTGTGTGTGTGTGTATGTATGGTTGTGGACAGAATTTGATGGTTACGTTTCTCACTCTAATTGGTTGTTACGACTCTCTCTCTCTCTCTCTCTCTCTCTCTCTCTCCTCTCTCTCTCTCCTCTCTCTCTCTCTCTCTCTCTCTCTCTCTCTCTCTCTCTCTCTCTCTCTCTCCAAGGCCTCAGAATCATACATACACAATCCCTCAAACAAAAAACACAACATTTACGTATTTCTCAAAATAATGAATGTGAAGGCAGGAGATGTGAAGCTATTTATGTCCACAACTGTACACCCTAGTTAGTGAAATTTATATGTGTTTGTGTTAGTTTGTTTGTTTGTTTATTTAGGCTTTTTTTTTTTTTTGCAAAATTCTCATGGGGACGTTGAAATTTTATATACTGTATATATATTTTTTTTTTCACGTATGAATATATATTGAGATGATGTGTGTATTTGTGTGTGTGTGTGTGTTTTAGTTTTATGGTATCTTGCCTACATGTGTGTGTGTGTGTGTGTGTGTTAGTGAGTGTGTGTATTAGTTTTTACCTGTGTGTGTGTGTGTGTTAGTGAGTGTGTGTATTAGTTTTTACCTGTGTGTGTGTGTGTGTGTGTGTGTGTGTGTGTATGTCCTAGTATAGTGCCCTAACCTTCACATCCATCCTACCATCCCGTGTGTGTGTTTGTTTGTTTGTCCTCCAGGTATTCCATCCTTAACTCGAAGGCAGCTGCAGCGGCTGAGGATGATAAGAAGGCTTGTCAGATCATCCTAGACACCATCACTTTGGAGGCTGAGGAAGTTCAGATTAGGACACACCAAGGCATGTGCTCTGCTCTCCTCTCCTTATCCCTGTTATCTCCTCCTTCTCCTCCTCCTCTCCTTATCCCTGTTATCTCCTCCTCCTCCTCCTCCTCTCCTTATCCCTGTTATCTCCTCCTCCTCCTCCTCCTCTCCTTATCCCTGTTTATCTCCTCCTCTCTCTCCCCCACACCAAGGCATGTTATCTGCTCTCCTCTCCTTATCCCTGTTTATCTCCTTCTCCTGGAGGAGGAGGAAAAGAGGAAGATACAATCACTTTATGGCACTGTGATAACCCTGCATCCTTATGTGTTATGTGTTCTGTGTTTGTATGTGTTGTTTCCTCTGTTCATGTTGACACTCCCACCACGAGGGAGTAAAAGATGCGACCAACATTTGGCTATTTATCATTTTCATGCATCCGAATGATTTTGTTTTTATGTTTATTTGTTTGTTAGTGGTTTGTTTACTATTTCAAGACACCTCTCCATCCCACCTATACCCACCCACCTGCAACATGGGAAGAAGAAGGTGGATAATTATTTTTCTGCATTATTTTCTTGCATCTACTTTTATGTATTGGTAGAAAAACTTTGGAGTTACACACTAAACTACTTCACACTCTT
>JAWZYT010006995.1:5000-21171 GCA_034508575.1 Petrolisthes manimaculis | reverse complement strand
TGTTCACCATACCGTCACTACTCCACCTATGCTACCTCATTCATATATACATTACATACATACATTACATATTATACATGCATTCATACATCCACACTTTTCATTTATACATACAGTAACGTTGTAGCCTAACACAGTAATGAACAGTGAGCAATAAGTAGGCCTACCTGTCTTGGGGCTCAGTATCACTCGTCACCGTAGTTGGTTAAGGTAAGCAGGAAACAACCAGGTTTAGTTTAAGTTAAAATAATTATTCACCAAACTCCAGAACATAAGGAATAACCCTGAGTTGAATATTCACCAATAACCAAGACAGAACATATAAATATAAACACCCCCGAGTTGAAACAGGACAGTGAACAGCAACACAGCACAACTGAGGACAGGGACATACCTTACAAATAGTACACACACAATATAAACTTATCTGGGTGAAGAGGAGGCAGCTCACTTATAACACACTTTGTCCCGTTCCCGGACCACCACCTTACAAAACCTTTGGGAGAGAGAATAGGCCTTGATGTCGAGATGCAGCCAAGGCGCAAGTTGGGGCGCCTTATATAACAGGCGGTTGAAGCCCGACCTGCTTCGTACCTACTGAAGGGAGTGAAGTCACTAGACTCTCTTGAGAGTCGAACGAGAGACTGCCTCGTTGATAGTTGAAGGAGAAAGAAGTGGTGCGGGAACGGTTGTCAGTGGCTATACAGTCATACATAATAACAGAAATACAATACACAGAAATACATAATATACAATACACAGGAATACATAACATACAATACACAGAAATACATAATGTACGATACACAGAAATACATAATATACGATCCTACAGAAATACATAATAAACAATATACAGATATACATAATAATCAATATACACTGTCAAGGGGCATGACAATACATACATACATACGAATTATTCATACATACATACGTATTTTTCATTCATACATACATACATACGTATATTTCATACATACCTATGTAGATACATATACAAATACGAGTGTATACATCGACATACATACATGCACTCAAGTAAACATACTGTATATATAATTATAATATGTACTGTATATGCATACATACAGTATATACGCACAGTACATGCATACATACATATTCATACTTGTACCTCAAAGCCCCTCTCTCTCTCTCTCTCTCTCTCTCTTACACACACACACACACACACACACACACACACACACACACACGCACACACACACGTATTCTTTCGCAACCAGCCAGCTCGAGTTTATATAATTTGTTTCCATAAATTGGAATATATGGGGTGACTATGTATACACCCCTACCTCTACTACCCTCACCCCTTGTCCTTCCCTCCATACTCTCTCTCTTTCTCTCTCCCCCCTAACGGGAACCGCCTTGCCGAGGTGGGGGGGCTTGTGTGTCTCTGACCTGGCGAGCTACACTAGAGGGGGCTCCGGCCCCTGCTCTGGCCGGATATCGGGGAGAGAGGGCTTCCCATGCTAGGAAGGTCGCCAGTAAGAGACCAGACTAAATAGTTCCCATCTTTCAGTTCTTCAACTATCCCTCTTTTCTTTTTATTTTCTTCCTGCTTGTTGTCACACCTCTCTATCACCTTTTTTCTGGCGCTATAGGACCCCGATGTTGCGGCGCCTAATACCCATCAATCAATCAATCTCTCTCTCTCTCTCTCTTTCTCTCTACTCTCTCTACTTTCCCTACCGTCCTCTCCCACTTCTCGTCTATCCTCTCCACCCCCATCTCCACATCACCCCCCTCCTTCCCTCTCGTCCATTCTCTCCCCTTTACCCCTCTTCTTCCTCTCCTCCCCCCATTACCCTCATATTCCTCCTTCTCCTCTCCCCCATTACCCTCATCTTCCCCTATTCTCCTCGCTCCTTTACCCCCTTTCTTCCCCTCTTCTCCTCCCCCCCCATTACCCTCATCTTTACCCCTTCTCCTCCCACCCATTACCCTCATTTTCCCCTCTTCTCCTCCCCCCTATTACCCCCTTTCTTCCCCTCTTCTCCTCCCACCCATTACCCTCATCTTTCCCCCCTTCTCCTCCCCCCCATTACCCTCATCTTCCCCTCTTCTCCTCCCCCCTATTACCCCCTTTCTTCCCCCCTATTACCCCCTTTCTTCCCCCCTTCTCCTCCCCCCTATTACCCCCTTTCTTCCCCTCTTCTCCTCCCCCCCATTACCCTCATCTTCCCCCTCCCCTCATTCCCCACTCTCGCCTTAATTTTCATGTACACATTTTCTGGCGTTATTGGATTTTCATACTTTATGGTTCCTTTATTTGATTTCCCAGAGTTGAATGATGGTGGTGTATGTAGCCAGGAAGGTGTGTGTGTGTGTGTGTGTGTGTGTGTGTGTGTGTGTGTGTGTGTGTGTGTGTGTGTGTGTTTGTGTGTTCTGGTCTATGGAGATGCTAAGTTTCGCAGGTTTGATATTTATGTGAAATGTTTAAAGATATTTTTTATGGCTCCGGCTTCTTGTTTCATTTCATTTCATTATTTTATATTTTTGCTGATAGGAGATTCATTAGTTTATCTATCATCTTTTCAATCAATCTTATTAATTAACAACTTTTTGTGATTTACGTATGATTATGATTTTATTGCTTAGGTTTTACATCATTATAATATCACTATCATAATTGTAATTTTTGGTACAGATAAAAGTATTCAAATCATATATAATTATCATTAAATGTTATCATAAATTGTCGTGTGTGGTCGAGTATTAACAACCTTTTTTCGTGGCTAGTATGAACGCTTCTGTATACTTTGTTTTGTAAATATATATACACATAACACATAATATATATACACACATCGCATAATATATATACACACAACACATAATATATATACACACAGCACATAAAATATATACACACAGCACATAATATATCGCGAATATGGTTTGGATACACAGAGGGATGACAGAAGTATACTCGTAAACACATGTCAGCTGTTATTTAATAATGAACTCAATAAAAACTCTGTTAATAAATGTTATGAAGCAGCTTTTAAATTCTCAGCAAAAAAATATATATCACAATAATATACCATAATATCGGAATTATTGTACATGAAAATAATGTTCAGATACCTGTGTGTGTGTGTGTGTGTGTGTGTGTGTGTGTGTGTGTGTGTGTGTGTGTGTGTGTGTGTGTGTGTGTGTGTGTGTGTGTGTGTGTGTGTGTGTGTGTGTGTGTGTGTGTGTGTGTGTGTGTGAGAGAGAGAGAGAGAGAGAGAGAGAGAGAGAGAGAGAGAGAGAGAGAGAGAGAGAGAGAGAGAGAGAGAGAGAGAGAGAGAGAGAGAGAGAGAGAGAGAGAGAGAGAGAGCTAGAGAGAGAGAGAGAGAGAGAGAAATGGGACAAGTGTGAGTTATCTAGAGTAGGTTATCAAAAGCAGGACTGTATTATCTGTATATATTTATAGTAGTGTACGACTGTGTTGGAAGGTATACAGTACAGTACATTATTATTTACGGCTCCACATTTGTCATCATTTGTACTGAGAAAAAAAAGATGAGCTTGGAAGGAATTGACAGGAAGGAAAGACAGGAAATGATATGGAAGAATGGGGAAAGTGAGGAAGGTAGAGAACTGAAGGAAAGGTGGATAAGGAAATGATGATAATGAAGAAGAAAAAGTGAGGAAGGAGAGAAGGAGAGACTAGGAGAGAGAGAGAGAGAGAGAGAGAGAGAGAGAGAGAGAGAGAGAGAGAGAGAGAGAGAGTTACAAGGAGTTACAAGGACAAGTAGCACCTCAAAAGGTCTTACGACCCATACCAAGGAGGTACCGTAGGTGTAGTAGTAGTTGCTAACTAATAGTGAGAGAAAAGTATAGTAAAGAGAAGGCTCTCCCCACCCACCTCTCCCACCCGCATTGCGGGTATGAAAATGGAAATGTACCTAACCCGGGGGAAAAAAGGCCGGACTAGGAAATTTTTGTACAGGAAAGGAGGAAACAATCCCTATAACTCTACCACGCTTGGCAGAACTTTGTCTAACTGTTTCTTGAACTGTTCTATCGATGAACTATCAACTACCTCTGCTGGTAGCTGATTCCAGACATTGCAGATTTTATATGTGAAGAAATTACCTAACGTATTATGGCGGAAGCGTTTCAAGTCTAGTTTCCATCCATGGTTTCTAGTTGCATTAGTGTTTAAGCTAAACAGGCACTGATAATCAATGTTTTCATATCCACGAAGGATTTTGAAAACTTCAATTAGTTGACCTCTCAAGCGTCTGGTCTCTAATGAGAAGAGACCTAGTGCCTGCAGCCTTCTCTGGTAGCCCATGTGTCTAATTGATGGGATCAGTTTGGTGGCCCTAGCCTGGACTCTCTCAAGCCTCGCAATGTCTTTCTTGAGAGTCGGCGACCAGAACTGCACAGCATATTCCAGATGTGGCCGAACCAAAGAATTGTACAGAGTGAGGACTATCTCTTTATTTCTAAATCTAAATTGCCTCTTTATGTAACCAAGAGAGAGAGAGAGAGAGAGAGAGAGAGAGAGAGAGAGAGAGAGAGAGAGAGAGAGAGAGAGAGAGAGAGAGAGGAAAGGTATAGAAATGGGAAGGAGGGGACGAAGGGAGAACGAATGGGAAACAAGGATGGAAGGAAGGGGAGGAACAGGAAGGGAAAGAGGAAAAGGGGGACGGGAGACATGAAGAGGAAAAGGAAGGGAAAGAAGAGGAGATAGGGGGACAGATGAGAGGAAGGAGCAGGGGAAAGGGAAGGGGAAGGTCGAGGGGAAGAAAAAGGGGAAGGGGACAGACACCACACCAGGTCACAGTCTCACAGATGAATAAAGTCCCACAGAATAAGAAATGAGAGCCAAAAGAAAAAGAAAAAAAGTCACCTTGGTTCTATATACAGACGAGACACATAAACTTCCTCGCCTTGATCCTACGAGAAAAATGCTACGGTAGAGGGAAGCACCTATTGTCACGCCCAGGGAAATAAATAAACAAAGAGACAACGGGAACACAATCGCCCTATTCACGTGTGGCTCTGTAAAATATTCAGCTTCAAGACAATACACACACACACATACACACAGAAACAGTTACACATACATACACACAAACACACAGAAACAGTTACACATACACACACATAAACAGTCAACACACACACACATAAACAGTTACACATACACACACATATATAAACAGCTACACACACGCACACACATACACACACACACACACACAGAAAGTTACACATACACACACACACTCACACATAAACAGTTACACATACACACACATACACACACACACACACACTCATAAACAGTCAAACACATACACACACACATAAACAGTTACACACAAACATACACACACACACACATAAACAGTCAACACACACACACACACACACACACACACATAAACAGTCAAACACACACACACACACAAGAATTATGGGGACAAAATTTGTAACCTGGAGCTGGCTGATCCTGTAAGAGTAAGTGCTCGTACGTGTATAAATATCACACACACACACACACACACACACACACACACACACACACACACACACATAGAAACAATTAAACATACACGCACACAGAAGGAATCACACACACATACACACAAAAGCATTCAAATATACACACACACACACACACACACACACAAACACATACACAGAAACAGTTACACATACACACACACAGAAGGAATCACACACACACACACACACACACATTTACACTACCAGAATATAATGTACAGTTGCCAAAAAAGGTATTGCGACAAATCTTGATAAAACTTTAACTATAGTAATATCCACAATTATTTGTATGGGCTATAAGCATGTATAACAGAAGGCAATATACATATCCTTCTGTAATACATACTTATAATCCCTACAAACAACTATGGACATTAATATATTTAACGTTGTATCAATAGTTGTCGCAGTACCTTATTTGGCAACTGTACATGCACACTCAACAAATTTATATGTTAACATGACCATTACTAAATGTTTGAACACGAAACAGAGCTACATTGACATTTAATATATATATACTGTAGCCTATATTGACACAGATACTATCGACTGACTTGTATTATAAACCCCAATATACCAGAATCAGAAATATTCTACGTAGATTTTTAGGTAAATAGATGCATGGATGGACGGCTTGACAAATTGATATATACCCAAACAAATAGAAAATAGATAGATACTGTATAATTATATATATATACATAGAAATAGCCATATAAAAAAATAGATAGATATTATATAGACATAGGAATAGCCATGTAAAAAAATAGATAGATATTATATAGACATAGGAATAGCCATATAAAAAAAGATAGATATATATTATATAGACATAGAAATAGCCATATAAAAAAAGATATATATATATATTATATGGACATAGAAATAGCCATATAAAAAAATAAATGGATATTATATAGACATAGAAATAGCCATATAAAAAAATAGATAGATATAAAAAAAATAGATAGATATTATATAGACATAGAAATAGCCATATAATAAAATAGATAGATATTATATAGACATAGAAATAGCCATATATAAAAAATAGATAGATATTATATAGACATAGAAATAGCCATATAAAAAATAGATAAATATTATATAGACATAGAAATAGCCATATATAAAAAAATATAGATATTATATAGACATAGAAATAGCCATATAATAAAATAGATAGATATTATATAGACATAGAAATAGCCATATAAAAAAATAGATAGATATTATATGTATGTAGAGAGACAAATAGAGGGAATAAAAAGAGAGTCTGAGAACGAGACAGAGAGTGGGACCATAAATAAGACACTTTGTTTATTGTCCTCTCTATTCCTTATCATCTGTGAGTTATACAGCCAGACAGACAGAGATCCCGGCCGTGTTCCTGGTTAGGTTACCTCTCCACTGTATTCCTGTATGTGTGTGTGTGTGTGTGTGTGTGTGTGTGTGTGTGTGTGTGTGTGTGTGTGTGTGTGTGTGTATTTGACGGTTTCTGGGAGTCTGTGTGTGTATTTGATTGTATCTGTGTGACTGTGTGTGTGTAACTGTTTGTGTGTGTGTGTGCGTGTGTGTGTGTGTGACTCATGTATACATCAAGTTTAGCAAGTCTACAATGGTTCCCACCGACAAGAAAACCAGCCTCAAGGTGAAATAAGTAAGTAAGGAAAAATGAAAGTGAGGTGCCTTTGCTATCGGAATATATTATACTCTTAAGAATACCGAGTTAATTTGCTCTTCCGCCTACTTGTTTGAGAAATGATAAGGTAGAGGAGCCGTCGAGGAGTGTGTGTGTGTGTGTGTGTGTGTGTGTGTATACGGAGACACGACCTTCTTTGCTTCTGAATATGAACGCTGTGTTTTGTAAGGCTGGTTATGTCAACTTGGTACATCAAAGAGCCGAATAATTGATGGCCCTCACTCAGCCCCTAGCTCTCTTTGGAACACGGAACATCTGGGAGGGCTTTGTCTCTCTCTCTCTCTCTCTCATTCTCTTTTTCTTTCTCTTTCTCACTCTCTTTCTCTCTGCCTGTCTGTACTGTATGTATCTCTCTCTGTCTCTGTGCCTGTCTGTCTGTACTGTATGTATCTCTCTCTCTCTCTCTCTCTTTCTGTCTCTCTGACTGTCTGCCTGTATTGTATGTATCTCTCTTTTTCTCTTTCTCTCTTTCTCTCTCTCTCTCTCTCTCTAATAGTGCTGCTACGATTCTGGCTTGGTGGAGGCTGCAGGTTACTCAGTACATTACCCACAAAACACACCACACCATCAAAACTAATGTTATTTTTGTTTCCTGGGTCTTGTCTGGAGGATTTTGTATAGTATAGAATGTATAGTATAGTATAGTATAGTATAGAATGTAGAATATAGTATAGTATTAGTATAGAATGACCTCTAATATAATATAAGAATGACCATCCGACTCAATAAATAAGATGGTCATCGTAGGAACCCAACTGGGGAAAAAAGTTTAATTGACCGAGAGAGAAAGGCATATTATTAATTAGAAATAAATCAACAAGACTTGGACCTATCTCTCAGTGGACGTCAAATATATTCTCTCTCACTCTCTCTTTCTTTCTGTATGTGTGTGTGTGTGTGTGTGTGTGTGTGTGTGTGTGTGTGTGTGTGTGTGTGTGTGTGTGTGTGTGTGTGTGTGTGTGTGTGTGTGTGTGTGTGTGTGTGTGTGTGTGTGTGTGTGTGTGTGTGTGTGTGTGTGTGTGTGTGTGTGTGTGTGTGTGTGTTGTGTGTGTGTGTGTGTGAATCGACAGCCAGGATGGATCAGACGGGTTGGGACTTAACAATACGAGGGCAGGGGAGCAGGAAATGAAGCTGCTCAGACCCTTAGTAACACCATCACCCCCACGAGGAATATCACACACACCGAGAGAAAACAAACAACCCAGAATAGAGCAGAGAGAAAAAAGAAAATATATACATGGCAGCTGAAAGAGAAAAGTGAGTGCTGTGATCTATAACTACTATGTAAATACAGTCCTTATCAGAGAGTGGGATAAGACGAATATAGGAGTAAAGATTTCTTATATTTCTTCCATCAATGTGTGTGAAAGTTGTTATTTACCGTCAACAGGGAATAATGATACAACTACCGTACCATACTGTAATTATGGTGGGTTAAAGTATGGGAAGTATAGAAAGGGAAATATGTGGAGGGAAAATATATATAGACTACACGAGATGGGAAAAGGGGAAGGAAAAAAAAAAGGCGAGGGTGTAAGGGTCGAGGAGGAAAGAGTGAGGTGGAGGGATCGAGGAGGAAATAGTGAGGTGGAGGGGTCGAGGAACTAGGAGTGTCATGGAAGGGTGGAGGACGAAGGAGTGTTGTGGTAGGGTGGAGGAGCTAGGAGTGTCATGGAAGGGTGGAGGAGGAAGGAGTGTCATGGAAGGGTGGAGGAGGAAGGAGTGTGATGGAAGGGTGGAGGAGTTAGGAAGGAGTGTGGTGGAAGGGTCCAAGATATCTGAAATAAGAGGTTTGTCCGTGGTGGCTGCACAACCTCCTGAAAGATGACCCACACACACAAGACGGGGACATCTCTCATTGCCGGTGTCACAGCCAGACCCACACACTCGTCCTGTCCTGTCCTGTCTTGACCTGCTCCTTCCTATCTTGTCCTGTGTCTTGACCTGCTCCTTCCTATACCTTGTCCTGTCCTGATATGCCTTGCCTGTACTGTCCTACTTTGTCCTGTCCTACATGTACTTTTCCTTTCTTGTCCTGCCCCATTCTACCTTGTTCTGTTCTGATTTGTTTTGACTTGCCTTGTCATATTTTGGTTTTGTCCTCCTACCCTGCCTTGCCCTATCCTATCATACTTTATCTTGTCGTGCCTTATCGAACTACCTTCCTATAGTCTGTCTTTATCTTGTTTGTTTATTTCACTGCTTTGCCCTGACTTGTTCTCTTATCCCTCGTCCCCTTCTTTCTTGCCCTATCTTAACCTGACTTACGCTGCCTCGCTCTGTTTTACGTGAACCCGACTTGCCTGGGGAGGAGAAGGGGGGGAAAGTTGTGGGAGTGAACGAGTTGCTTGTGGTTAGGTTACGTGGGAAAGGCCCAGTGAGGTGGGAAGTGATAGTGAATATATCGAGAAGGCAAGGTTTTATGAGGTGAGGAGAGGAGAGGAGAGGAGAGGAGTGAGGATAGGAAGTATGAGGAAGAGAAAAAAAAGTGGGAGCGTAGAAGGAAGAGAGGGAAAGAGGAAGGAAGATAGGGAGAGAGGAAGAAAGAAGGAGCAAGGATGGGATGTGGTGGGAGAGAGAAAAAAAATAAAGGAACAGGGAAGGGATGGGGGTGGTGGAGAAAGAGAGAGAAGTGGGCGAGGGAGTAAGAAAGAAAGTGTACGAAGGTGAGGGATAAAAGAGATTGAGGTGAAGAACAAATTTTCCGACGCACAAATGTGTGGAGGTTTGAGGAAGCAAAAAAAAAAAAAAAAAAAGGGAAGAAAAAAAAGAGGGAAGCAAATATTTCAAGGTTGAGATACAAGGGGGATGAAGGAGAAAAGAAATAGGAGCAAGAGGAAGAAGGGAAGAGAGAGAAGGAGGAAGGGAAGAGAGAGAAGGAGGGAGGAAGGGAAGGGTGAAAATACCAAAAGAGAAGAGATGAAGTAGGTAAAAGAAGTGAGAGAATGAAGGTAAGATAGAAAAGAAAAGAAGATATGGCAGAGGTGGAGAAAGGCAAGGAAGGAAGGAAAAGGGAGAGAAGGAGGAAGGTAAAGAAGAGACTGAGAGGAAGGAATACAAAGGACATTCAAACAGCAACAGACCTACTGGTCCTTTCGAAGCTGCTTGATTTTGCTATTCTATCTAACCTACAAGAGTGAGGGAAAGTATAGCAAAGAAGGAGGAGGAAGATAAGGGAGAGGAGGAGGAGATAAGAGAGAGGAGGAAGATAAGAGAGGATGAAGATAAGGGAGAGGAGGAAGATAAAGGAGAGGAGGAAGATAAGGAAGAAGAGGAGGAGATAAGGGAAAAGAAGGGAAATAAGGTATAGAAGTGAAGGAGGAGGAGAAGGGAAAGGAGAGAAGGGAAAGGAGGAGAAGGGAAAGGAGAGAAGGGAAAGGAGGAAAAGGAAAAGGAAGAGAAGGGAAAGGAGGAAAAGGAAAAGGGAGAGAAGGGAAAGGAGGAAAAGGAAAAGGGAGAGAAGGGAAAGGAGGAAAAAGAAAAGGGAGAGAAGACAAAAGGAGGAGAAGGAAAAGGGATAGAAGGGATAGAAGGGAGAAAGTAGATAAGGTATAGGTAATCTGGGAGGAGTGATGGAAAAAGGAGATGAGAAGACAAAAGGAGGAAAAAGAAAAGGGATAGAAGGGATAAGGTAGATAAGGTATAGGTAATCAGGGAGGTGTGATGGTATTGGCACCACCAGACACTGAGGAGACTATCACTTGTCCCACACCACCTGTACCTCACCCTTACCTCTCCACTCCCTCACCTCTCCCTTACCTGTAGCTGTCTCCCTCACCTGTAGCTCTCTCCCTTACCTCTCCCTTACCTCTCCCTCACCTGTAGCCTGTCTTCCTCACCTCTCTCTCCCTGTAGCCTGTCTCCCTTACCCCCCCCCCCTCTCTCTCTCTCTCTCTCTCTCTCTCTCTCTCACCTGTCTTCCACTCTCCAACAACCTTTCCTCCTTCCATCCCTCCAAGAGCTTCAATTCCCAAGGCAACAAAAATAATACCGTACCTAACTTGGCTCACGACGAGAATAACAAATAATGGAGATATAGGCTATACACATCTCTCTCTCTCTCTCTCTCTCTCTCTCTCTCTCTCTCTCTCTCTGGAGTCAACAAATACAGGCGAGAATAGAATAAATTAGTGGAGTGAACCCAAACTTGGCAAATGAGTTGTTTCGGCATCGGGAAACTTAGAGAGCTTCACATCCGATGCAAAAAAACAAAACAAAAAAACAAAAACAAAATAAACACAGGAGAAGTTTTATTTCATGGCGTTTCGCTCAACTTAAGAACACATTCATGCAGCCAGACAGACAGCCAGCCAGCCAGCCAGCCAGCCAGACAGACAGACAGACAGACAAGAAAGTACAGTAGCCTAATCTTAGAGGTGATAAAATTAATTCGATCTATATTCTCTCCTTCTTTTCAACATTGTCTCTCTTCTTGTATATAATTATCACTTTTTCTCTATCTACATATTTTTCTCTCTTTCTATCTCCTTCTTTTTCTCTCTCTCCCTCTCTCTCATTCTCTCTCTCTATCTATCAATCTATCCATTTCCTTTCACTCACTAATTATGTAACTTCAACTTGCTTCTCCTATCGTTTCTCTTACTTCCTCCTCCTCCTCCTCCTCCTCCTCTTCTTCTTCTCCTTCGCGTTATCTTATCTTCCCTACCTACCTACCTACCTACCTTACTTCTCTCCCTCTGTCTTCATCACTTCCGCCTCTCCACACACACAATTTCACTCCCATTTCTGCATAAAAGCACGTATTATTTTCGCCTTGGTATATACTTCGACAACTTGGTAAAAATTCTGTATCCTGCAAATCTAAATAGTTAACAATCACAAGCATATTTAATAAAGCATATCAATAAGCATATCAAAACTGCAAGCGAAAATTAATTAAGGAAAAAAATATGTTGAAAGAAGTTGACTCTATATACTTACCTCTCTTTGTTTACCTCTTTGTTATCCCCTTTTCCTTCACGTTTACCTCATTCGCCACCTTCCCTCTCTTTCCTCCCTTCCTCTGAGCCTTCCTTCCTTTATTTTCCTTCACGTTTACCTCAGTCGCCACCTTCCCTCTCTTTCCTCCCTTCCTCTGAGCCTTCCTTCCTTCCTTCCTCCGCCGTGAGCAGGAGGAGCAGGATTACCGAAGTCCTTGAACGCCCTAAAGAACTTGAAGCTTTGATGGGTCACACGATACTAACTTTCCCATGGCGCTCTCCTCCCCCTCCACCTTGACTTCCTCACACCACCGCCTTCATGTTTGTTGGTTGGTTGGTTTGTTACTTTCCCACTTGATCGATCCACCTTGCATGCTTTCCCCGTTTGATTCAAGGCGGTGTGTATGCTGTGCTTCCTTTAATATTATTGTACTTGATGTTTTCCTTACGTCACACTAAATACTTGCCATTGCTTGCTCTAAATTACAAAGTGCTTCCCTGCTTGCTTTATGTATCTCTTAGCCATTGGTGTTGATTTTGTGCTTCCTCTATCTTCCTTCTGACTTAATGTTTTCCTTGCTTCACACGAAATACTGGCTGTTGTATGCTTTAAACTACAAAATACTTGCCATTGCTTGCTTTAAACTACAAAGTGCTTCCCTGTTTGCTTTATGTATATCTTAGACACTGGTGTTGATGTAGGTATTCCGTACACTTGTCTTATTTATACTAAGGATTAAGGTTGAACTGAAATACGAGTAGTTAGTCAACATTATGGTATCAGTTGTGTTCTTTTCATCAATATAAACCGTCTGGCGATGGACACAGAAAAAAATATTTAGCCTTTAGAAGTTATTATTTTTAATTGGTTACTCTTTGAACTCCAGGGTTTTCTCGTTACACAAAATCGTATGGCGTTAGTACAAGCCGATCGTGTAAGAATTTTGTTTACTTACTAATGAATATACACAAAGCCTTCAGACACAAGCAAAACTTCTCTTGACTTTAAAACGCGTCAATAAAGCCCAAAAATTTGTTAACATTTTCGACTACATGATAGTTTGGTATAATATATTTACAGTGTGTGATTATTCCCTGTATCTTTCACACCTCACAACGTCTCCTAAAATAATTCAATCTCTCTCTGCATGCATGGTGGCTTCCTTTACCAAGTTCCAATAAAGAAAAAGTACTTGTAACCCTCTTTCTTTGAAGGTACTGTACAACACAATCGTATTTAAGACACCTATGAGCAGCAGTAGCAGCACCACTACCACCACCATTTAGCACCACCTCCAATGTATGTACACCAAGAAAAGTAGTAGTAGTAGTGTGTTTCTCCACCAGCACTCACCACCACAACAACACTGAAATCTCGATCCCTGTACTGTACTGTAAAATGGTCCGTCTCCATTCACTTGACAACATTCTGATATAATTATGTGTGTGTGTGTGTGTGTGTGTGTGTGTGTGTGTGTGTGTGTGTGTGTGTGTGTGTGTGTGTGTGTGTGAATGTCTCTGGGACGACTCGTAAGGGGATAATTTAATTATTACCGTGTCGGGTCGAATATCCTAAGAGTTGGGAATACGGTACTAAAACACCTCTTATCCTGCTGCTTCTGCTGCTGATGCTGATGCTGTAGGATATAAACAAAAGAGAGAGATATACAGTATATACACGTTCGTCTTTATCGTCACACTCCTCCTCGAAGCTCGTATATACTCACATTCCATAAAAAAGAGATGTGGAGAATAGTGAGGTGTATGGAGTAGCCAACGAGAGGAGGGGATGGGGGGGTGATAGGAGAGTAGGGGTAGAGAGGAGATGGGAGGGGTGGTGGTGGTGGTGGTGGAGGTAGGGGTAGAGAGGAGATGGGAGAAGAGGTAATATTGGGGTGGATGAAGTTTAAGGCATTGGTGGGTGGAGGGTGGAGTGGGGATGGATGAAGAGGTAGGTAGGTAGGTAGGGGTGAGGATGGGGTGAGGGGGGAGGAGGTGAAGTAGAATTGAGGCCATATATCACGCCTCCTACCTCTCCCCCCCCCACCCCTCCCACCCCCACACACACGTTCGTTTTTCTCCCTTGTTCCCCTCCTTTCTTTCTTCTTTTTTTTTCACTCAGTCAGTCCTTAACTATCTCTCCATTTTTACTTACTGGGGCCAAGGACGAATTGGATGCTAGTGGTTCCTCCATAATACGTCACGAAACAGCCCCTCTCAGTACTAGGCCTATTCATATCTGTTGTCTGACCCACAGTGGAGGAATCAGGAGTCACCATTGCATTAACAAATTCATGCCCCTCTCCTTCTCTCCCCATCCATCCTCCATCATTGCTTTTTTTTACTCTCGTCTTTCTTTCCCCTATAATATATATTGTTCTCTCATTTTACACGGTATCTATTCTTTTGATGTAAATTTCGGCTATATGGGTAGGGAGTGGTTATATGTTATGTTGGGTAGGAATGAGCAACTGTATATGGGTAGGAATGAGTTATGGGTAGAAAGGAGGTATATAGGTAGGGAGTGGTTGTATGGGTAGGGAGGAGGTATATGACTTAGAGACAAGGTATAATGGTTGGAAGAAGTTACTTATTATTATGGTGGGTATATATATCAGAAGGACCATTATAATTTAAGAGCAATTTCTTCACACCAGCAGAATAGTTAACACAGCATAATAAAACAGTCTCGTAAACACCAATGGGTAAGTCGCTGTTTGAAAATCCATTACGTTCCTTTGTATTCCGTATTCCCTCTCTCCCCCTCACTTCTCACTCTTCCCACATCTCTCCCCCTCACTTCTCACTCTTCCCACATCTCTCCCCCTCACTTCTCACTCTTCCCTCAATCTCATTACAACTCACGCCACACTCTCCTTTCCTCTTCCTTTAATTTCATTCTCGCTCTCACTTTTCCTTCTCCTTTCCCTCTTCCCTTAACCTAATTCCCTCTCACTTCTCCTTCTTCTTTCCCTCTTTCCTAAACCTCATTCTCCTTCTCATTCTTTTCCCTCTTCTCTCAACATCTTTCTCTCCTTTCCCCTCTTCACTCTCACTTCTCCATCCCTGTTCCTTCTTCCCTAACCTCATTTCTTCTTATTATTCTTTCCATCCTCGTTCCTCCCTTCCCAGCCAAACCGAAAGAGAGAGAGAGAGAGAGAGAGAGAGAGAGAGAGAGAGAGAGAGAGAGAGAGAGAGAGAGAGAGAGAGAGAGAGAGAGAGAGAGAGAGTTACATAGAGTTACATAGAATCACAGACCACAACAGACCTTACGGTCCACACGGGGTGATCTGATTAGAAGGTTACTGGTAGAGAATGAATATCTCCCCAGTGATAGTCGTAGGTAAGAATAGCAAAGTAGAAGGCTCTCTCCCCACCCTCCAATCCCTCCGGCCTGAGCCGTACTGGAAATAAAGTTATGAGTCAGAACCTTGTGGAGTTGGTAGAGAAAACTCCACAAGGAAATTTTATAGGAAAGATAGAAAGTAGTTGAAATTTGGCTAACTTGCCACCTGTAATGGGCAAAAAATTATTCATTAGTAAACATCGAAAGTCGGGGATTAGATGCAAGGTGTTTATCAAGGCGACGTTTGAAGCTATCTACTGTGTTACATTCTATTACGTTACGGGGAAGCCCATTCCATAAGTTGACGACTCGGTTAAAAAAGAAATTCTTGGATTCGTGTGAGTTAAAAGATTTACCTATGATTTTACAGCCATTACCTCTCGTGTAGTTTGATTGATCGATATTGAAATATTTGTTGCAGTCCATATTGTCTATGCCTTTGATTATTTTGAATACCTGGATTAAGTCGCCTCTCAATCTACGTTGTGCTAATGGGAATAGATTCAATTCATTTAGCCGCTCTTCATACGTTTTGTTTCGTAGACATGGTATCATTTTAGTAACTCTACGTTGGACTCGTTCCAATTTTACTATATCTTTCTGGTAGTACGGGCACCATGCTTGGACACAATATTCCATAAGGGGACG
>JAWZYT010006994.1:0-16805 GCA_034508575.1 Petrolisthes manimaculis | reverse complement strand
CCTTTTTTCCCTTCCTGTCTCATCTCATAACAAAAATATTTTGTCTTGCCTCTTTTTCATTTTTTTTTTTTTTCTTCAGCTTTCCCTCGACTCTCTCTCACACATCCTGTCTGCTCGTCTCTCCCCCCTAACGGGAACTGCCTTAACGTGGTGGTTGTGGGGGGGGGGAGGGGGGGGGCTTGTGTGTCTCTAAGAACTGGGGAGCTAGACTAGAGGGGGCTCCGGCCCCTGCTCTGCCCTGATTTCGAGGAGAGAGGGCTTCCCATGCTAGGAAGGTCGTTAGTGAGAGACCAGACTAAATGGTTCCCATTTTTCAGTTCATCAACTGTCCCTCTTTTCTTTTTATTTCCTTCCTGCTTGCTGTTACACCTCTCTATCACCTTTTTCTGGCGCTATAGGACCTCGATGTTGCCAAACCTAATATCCATCAATCAATCAATGCTCGTCTCTCTCTCTCTCTCTCTCTCTCTCTCTCTCTCTCCTCTCTCTCTCTCTCTCTCTCTCTCTCTCTCTCTCTCTCTCTCTCTCTCTCTCTCTCTCTCTCTCTCTCTCTCTCTCTCTCTCTCTCTCTCTCTCTCTCTCCTGTATGTGTGTGTGAATCACTGAGGAATGATATTTCATGCCTCCATAGTGTAATTTAATTAGTCAGTTACACAGACAGAGGACAATGAGCCTGTCTGCCTAACTGCCTTAATGCATGCCTGTTAATTTCCTGCATATATCTGTGTGCCTGTCTGCCTGTCTGTGTCTGTCTGCCTGCCTACTATCAGTCTCTGCTTATCAGTCTGTCTGCCTACCTACTGTCAAGGCTCTCTGCCTAACTGCCCATCTGTTAGTCTATAAATGATTGTCTGTTAATCTGCTTGTTTGTATACCTATCTTTCTGCCTGTCTGCCTCCCTGTGTGCTTGTCTTTAAGTCTGTTTGTTTGTCGGTCTTTCTGCCTGTCTGTCTGCCTGTCTGCATCATTTTCAATCCTCCTCTCTCTTTCCCCATCATTCTCAGTCGTCCTCACAGCCACTCTGGTGCCTTGTGTGTGTGTTGTCTGTCTCGATTAAGGGTGAGCGTTGGACACCTGCCGTTTTCCCCAAACTATTGTTACAAAAGAGATTCTCTGATCGTGGACAGACCTACCACATTTTTCATCACAATTTACAAGCAAGGGGAACTGAGCTAGATTATGCATTATACATTATACATTCATACATTCATACATTTATACATTTATACATTTATACATTCATAACACAGTTTATGCATCGAGATCACAGAACCTGCCAGTTATAATTTAAACCAATTGAAATGAATGTAGGAAGTTGATAATAAATACCCATTAATTAGAGACACTTACTGTATGACTATATAACATTACAAAGGAAGTGAAAAGATTGTTTTGATTACAACCAACTGACATTTGTATATATTAAATGAGTTGAGTAATATTTGATAACTGACCAACTCTGGAATAAATGGGGAGAATCTTTTACATCCTGTACAAGTTAAATCCTTCCCCTCCATCTCTTTTACTCCTCCAATCCCTCCATCCCTTTATATCTTCCTCCCTTCCCCTCCATCCTTCCCCTCCAATCCCTCCCTCCCCTCTATCTCTTCCTCCCTTCCCCTCTATCTCTTCTACCCCTCCAATCCCTCCCTCCCCTTTATCTCTTCCTCCCCTCCCCTCCATCCTTTCCTCCCTCTCTTCCTCCCTTCCCTGCCTTTATTGTTTGGGTCTGACCATGTTGTCTCTATTCACCACCACTCTGCTTTTATATATTTTTTTCAATTTTTCTTGTGAAGTTCTGCATTCTCCTCGTGTGAGCCTTTGTGTCTATCTGTCTGTGTGTCTCTCAGAATGGCACTGCGTCAGGGTATGTCTGTCTATGCATCTCTGAATAGATAGTATGTGTCTGTCAGTTTGTGCCTGTCTGTATCTCTGAACAGTATGTGTCTGTGTCTGACAGTATGTGTCTGTCAGTTTATGTCTGTCTGTATCTCTGAACAGTATGTGTCTCTGTATCAATGTCTGTATGTCTATGTCTCTCTGAATAGTATGTGTCTGTGAGTGTCAGTGTATGACTGTCTGTGTTTCTCTCTTAATTAACAATATGTGTCTGGAAGTGTCAGAGTAGGTCTGTCTATGTTTGTTTCTGTCCAATTCAGGGGGTTCTCGTTGTATTTCATTTTCGTCTGAAAATAATGAAATATTATCTGACGGTGTTCGTATCTTTTAGAGAAACCTTTCTTCTTCAGCGTAAAATTTCTCTTGATTCTTGAAGGAAATACAGTGTTCCTATTTTTGTCTGTGTCTCAAGACGTCCTGGATTATAATAATGAACTAGAACGATTGCAAACATGTCGGAAGCATACCACCCGCTTCATACATAGAAAATAAAAACTTTTATTATCGACAATTCTGAACTTACAATAACCTTGCTCTTTGATATCCAGGCCAGAATTGGAGACAATATACTCCAACTGATGTACTACAATACATTCTAAGGAAAATCCATATTTAATGGTACCCTAGTATTCTGAAAAATGCATAATTACTGTAAATTACTTTTTCATTTTGACTATTTTTGGTCAGAGGTTTGGTCAAAATTTACAGGAGTTAAACTTTGACCTAGATAGACCCGTTACCTTAACAGTCAAACAAACAAACATAAGGACAAACAGACAGACAGAGACGACCGAAATAATCACCTTACTCGCTAACACGGTTGGTATTAAATAGGAGTTTTATATATCTAGTTAACGAATTAATTCTTCATATGCGTTATGCCATATTCAGTATATCACATTACTATTACATTTTTACGAGGTCATCAGAGAAAATCAAAGCTTATATTGCTTAATTAAGGACCCTGTGATGTAGACAGAGAATTGAAAGTTAGAAAGTCCTTCAAACATTTATACGAAACACTGCTTAGCTAAATTAAAGGGAAGGGTATAGTTCTGACATTTTTGGAGATAATGGTTCCTTTAGACTATTCCAGGCAACAAGATACCATTATTTTCTTCATCTGGGTCTGTTTCCTGGCATACTTTGGAGGATTCAAGGTGCTCCAATCTATCAAAAGTATACTCTCCCCTTAAAGGAGCTTGTTTCGTGGCATAATTAATTAAGAGGAATCAGAAGCAGCCTGGACTCAAAAACGATCACAAGGTCCCGTCCCTTAATTGTTTCGTTAATATTTATTTTCACGTTAAGTGGAGGTAAATCTGGAGCAACTGATTCCTCCAAACTCCTCCAAGCAACAGGGGATCATTATGTTAGTCAATCCAGTGTCGTTACTTGACATACTTTGGAGGAATCAAGTCACTCCAATGTACCAAAAATCTACTATCCCTTTTTATCTTATTTATGGGGGTGTGGGAGAAGGAGACAGGCTTGGGGGGTTAGGGGGGGGGGGGGGTGCTGGAATATAGGACAAGCTTTCTACCACCCCAGCCCACCCCAAGCCTGTCCCCCAACTCCCGCACCGCCCCAACCCCCCCAAGCCTGTCCCCTAATTCCCACCACGAAGATTGCCACGTCTTCTGTTCTTTATCTCGATAGCTTTGTTTCAAAATTTCCTTATATCTTACATTATTTTCTTCCTCATTCTTTTTGCTACTCTCACTTTCAAAGACTTTTCCACCTCTTATGGAATTCCCCTCCTCCTTTATTTATGTAATAATAAACATAAACATAGATACATAATAAAACATAGATAGATAGATGGATATATTTCTCTCATTTATCATCCAACTCTCATTCTGATATGGCATGTAATTATTTGTTTATTTATTCTCCATCTCCCCTTCTCTTTTTCACTTTGCCCTTTCTCCTTCCATCTTGTACTTTTATCTGCAGAATTAATTAATACCTTTTCCTCTCGCACCCATCTTTTTCTCCTCTTCAACTATTTATTATTTTTTCTCTTCTCCCTCATGCATGCGTATTCTTCTTTCTCTTTCTTTCTTCCATTTTATCTCACCTTTTTTTTTTTTATCATATCCCATTCCCACTTTCCGCAAATATATTTTATATTCTCTGTCTTCCTTTACCTTTTATTTCCCCTCTTCTCTCTCACTTTTTTTCATTTCTGATTTGCATTTCCTACACTTCTCTTCCCTTCCCTTATCTTTCCTTTCTTTTCTTTCATATTTTTATTGTCCTCTCCTTTCTCTATTTGTCTACCATTCTCTTTCTCTCTTCTATGTTCTCTTCTTATTTATGACATTTATCCTCTCTCTCTCTCTCTCTCCCTATATATATATATATATATATATATATATATATATATATATATATATATATATATATATATATATATATATATATATATATATATATATATATATATATATATATATATATATCAAACTTAAAGTAAATGGAAAACATTTAATTCGGTCGAGTATAATTATTATCGTCACCCGAAAACTACGACGAACATGATAATCTGTTATATGAAGAGATAAAATCAGTAATAGAAAAGGAAAATGCCATTATATACTTTGATTTTAACTTAACAAGAATAAATTGGAAACTTCAGTCAGGCGACAACAAAGGAAAACCTCTGCTGAAATTCGTTCACCCCGGTACACTCTGGTCACAGTTAAAAAGCAAATTAAAACAAAAGAAGGGTAGTGTGGCCCTATTTGTCTGTGCTACTGAAACACATCCCAGGGAAATGGGTCCAGGAAGCCAGGGAGTCTGGGGGCCTCTGACCGCCAGGGAGATAGAGGGGAAGGCCTTTGATCCCACAGCCAGTGGTGTGGGCCCAAGTCCACGTTACCACAAGAGCAATAAGTGGGGCCGTACCTTCCATAAGACCAGCCCTGAAGGGACCATAAGGGGGAGGGAGTTTACACTGCTGTATACAAAGATATAATGAACCCTCGTGTGATGACCTTCCACACACCAGTGAGAGAGATAGAAAAAAAAAGTCTCCTGTTGCATTACACCTCACATAGATTTTTAATCCATGTGGTGCCACAGATCTTGTCAAATCCACTAGAAAGGGACCATTTTGATATGATAATACTGAATTCTGTTGTAATTTAATATAGTAATACTGTACTGTCTTCTGTTGTATTTTAATATGGTAATACTGTATTATGTTGTATCTTAATATGGTAATACCCAAAGTTTATTTATAGAGTAATATCCTGTGTTGTAAGTTTTTATCAAGAGGATGTTGTTATCTGTAAATGGCTGTCGTTTATTCCATTAAGGGGAGAGCATACTTTTGATAGATTGGAGCACCTTGAATCCTCCAAAGTATGCCAGGAAACAGAACCAGATGAAGAAAAATAATGGTACCTTGTTGCCTGGAATAGTTTAAAGGAATAATTATCTCCAAAAATGTCAGAACTATACCCTCTCCTTAAGGGGCTTATAGCACAGTGTTGATAAATCTGTAGCAACTAATTCCTCCAAACTATTTCAAGCAACAGAACACCATTATTTTTGTTCCTCTGGTTCTGTTTCTTGGTATACTTTGGAGGAATTGAAAAGTTCTAATACACTTTAGTTACATTGGAGTGCCTTGATTCCTCCAAAGTATGCCAGGAAACAGAACCAAATGAACAAAAATATTGGTGTTCTGTTGCTTTGAAATAGTTTGGAGGATTTATTTGTTACACTGGAGTACCTTGATTCCTCCAAATTATATATATGTTTTAACTTGGGGTAGAAATATTTATTCAAAGTTAATTAAGCTTAACAAACAAAATAATACGCATTTTCTAGACATATAAATATGTAGTATTACGTAGTATATTTCTCATAAAAATTGAATTATTATTATTATTTTTTTTTTTTTTTTTTTTTTTTTTTTTAATTATTATTATTATTATTATTAAGTTCTTAAGACGCAGGGCACCACCACAGGAAGTCACAACAAGTCACGTCACACAGTCAGTTTTTTGTCAAGGGGTGATATTCATTCGTCAGTCCTCTGTTTGGTATTACAGTATAGTGGTGTAGTGTTGGTGTTGGTGTTGGTGTTGGTGTTATATTTAAGACAACTTATTTATTTATTTATTTTGTAATATATCATTTATATTTTATTTATTCATTTATTTTTTTATATATAATAATAATAATAATAATAATAATAATAATAATAATAATAATAATAATAATAATAATAATAATAATAATAATAATAATAATAATAATAATAATAATAATAATAATAATAATAATAATAATAATAATAATAATAATAATAATAATAATAATAATAATAATAATAATAATAATAATAATAATAGTTGCATTGACAGATAATAATAATAATAATAATGATATTTGTGTTGGTGCTTCATGCCTACATTTTCTCTGTACTGAATGTTGTTTCTGCTGCTGAACCTGTAATTTATGATGGTAAGTCATTTGTTAGTATTTTTATCATTCTATAACCTTTTTTTACTAGCACCACTAAGGTATATTTAGTTTATTTTAGTATTATTTTATATTTTTATTATTATTGTATCTAGCTCTGAATTGCTTGGAGTCATTATTATTCTTTTGTCAAACCATTGTGAATAAAATCAGGTTTCTGTTCATCATATTACTGTATTATTTGTGTCTTTTTATTCCTAAATTCTTATACAGAGTAACATAATTTGTCATGTACTTATATTAATAAAAACTGGTGTTCAATACCTGTAGTGTGACACAGTATATATAGGATGTGTGACTCAGCTGTTACGACAAGGTTACAACAGTGAAGACACATATAAAAAAAAGTGTGACAATAATACGTCTAATGTAACAGCTTGTATAATACGTCTAATGTAACAGCTTGTATAATACGTCTAATGTAACAGGTTATATAATACGTCTAATGTAACAGGTTGTATAATACGTCTAATGTAACAGGTTGTATAATACGTCTAATGTAACAGCTTGTATAATACGTCTAATGTAACAGGTTGTATAATACGTCTAATGTAACAGCTTGTACAATACGTCTAATGTAACAGCTTGTATAATACGTCTAATGTAACAGGTTGTATAATACGTCTAATGTAACAGCTTGTATAATACGTCTAATGTAACAGCTTGTATAATTCACACTTTCCTGACCACAACAATAGACACTAAGATAACATACATACTAAACCCATGTAATTCAACAGGGTGTATAGTTCGGGACGTCTACTTTAGTATGGTAATCGGGGAATCCAAATTATTCCTGGTGAAAGTACCATTTAAAAACATGATTGTGAATATTGACCCCACATACCATGGCAACTTTACCTACCCCACAAAACAACAACAACAACAACAACAACAACAACAACAACAACAACAGGAGTCAAGATGGTTACCTGCCATGATAAAATTCTCCAAATCCCTTATACTGGAAATTGACAACCATACATTTCATGGAATAAGGAGTTGGACTTATAACAGCAACTTAACTAAAAATCTACAAATTTATAACACCCAACTCATGACTAACTGCCCTAAAGGTTTGTATAATATTAGATTTATTTCACAGTAATTATATACATTATTAATTTTGAATTATTATGTAAAGTTCGTAGTATAAGTTGTCTATATTTCCACCTTTGTGTGTATGTATGTATTAGCTATAGTGATGTAATAACATTTTAATACAGAGATGACAGAATCAATATAGTTCTATTATGAATATTACTGTATTATTATTATTATAAGTTGGCTTCATTACTACCTGTGTATGTATGAGTTATAGTAATACAGTTTTAATACAGAGGTAACATACATATAATTAATAACACTAACTAACCACAATTTATTTTTCACTAAATATATATATTTTTTTTTTTTTTTTTTTTTTTTTTTTTTCGTTCCTCTTACCAGGCGGCCCCATCTACCGGCTGTCGAGTGTGAACCGGAAGGCCAACATTACACTGACGACGGGCGACGAGGTGAACTTTCGAATGAACACCGAGTCTCGCGTCAACGCCACGGTCCAGATTAGACTCGACCTTGATCTCTTCGTATCATGGGACGGATGGAAGGTTAAGTTGACAGAGACGGAGGCAAACTGGAATTTTATATCATCGAATAATTTAGCCATGACATTTACCTTCTCAAATCACAGCTATGAGGTAAAGTATTATTATTATTAATAGTAGTAGTAGTTGAATTATTATTAGTAGTAGTATTAGTAGTAATAGTAGTAGTAGTAGTAATAGTAGTAGTAGTAGTAATAGTAGTAGTAGTAGAAAAAGATTTATTGAGTCTATGTTATAAAGATATATGTGTTTAATTTAATCATCTTATAAACCAGGACTTACTGAATTCTGTATATATGTTTATTTTTATAGATCTTGTATGATGGGCAGAGAATATTTAGCCAATCATGGCAGAGGAATCCCATCCATCACATTGAGGTTAATCTTGTGGAAACCGATGGTGACGATATTAACGAGGTGATTCCCGACGTCTTGTATGTCATTGGTCCCAAGTTCCGTTTGGATATGGATATGACACCCACCACTCCGCCTCCGTCACAAAATGGTATGTATATAGTAGTACGCTCGTGATACGTAATCCCTGACCACACACACACACACACACACACACACACACACACACACACACACACACACACACACACACACACACACACACACACACACACACACACACACACACACACACACACACACACACACACACACACACACGTATGTTTTGATTATAAAGAATAGGTGATTAAAACTACACTATGTAATGTATTATAATCATAAATACTTTGATTATAAACATTGTATTGAAGGAGAAGTACAGTGTTGGTAAATATGGAGCAACTGATTCCTCCAAACTATTCCATTATTATTATTATTTTCATTCTTCTGGTTCTGTTGTTTCCTGGCATACTTTGGAGGAATCAAATCACTCCAATGTAAAAAAAGTGAATTAATTCCTCAAATCTATACAAACTATTTTATTTTATTTCAGGTGTGGTGATATTCCTGACGGCATTCTTCGTGGTAACGTTGGTTCTCATCGGGGTTGCCGTTACTGTGATTGTGCGTTTGTTTCGTCAGAGCGGTATACAGGTATTTATTTATATATTGTGTTTTAATTAATAATGTTCAGGCGTCCACGGAAAGTCGTCCCATTCAGTTTAGGTGAGAGGAACCTGGTGATCTGGTAACACTGCATGTAACACTCTCATACACACACTGTAACCAGATTACCAGGTTCCTCTCACCTAAGCTGAATGGGACGAATTTCCGCTGACCACTGTACACCCACGGACTACGGGATTGACGCCTGGCCAACTTCACTGTGAATAATTATAAACCTGTGATGTGTAAAATAAAGTTGTTCATATAGTTGCTACCATAGTGGTGTGTATAAATAAGGTGCGGTCATCTAGTGGGACAGAAGAGAAGCTATGGTACTTTAAGTCATGGTGGTCTAATGTACTGCAACACCTTCCAATGAGATGGCTTCGAAAAATGATCCGAAACTATAGCTGTTGGTGTGTGCAATTTTGGTTCATAAAATTAACTCAAATAGCTCGCTTTTATTCACCAGGTTGCAGAACATTAGACCATGACTTTACTACGAGTTGGCTCTGGTTATAAGAAGAGGAAATTTATCACATAATTATTATATCCTTTTATCACAGGGTCAGTAGATCACTTATATATGCATTAGGCTCTGGATATCACATGATTATTTTATCACATAATTATAATAAATAATTATCCTTTTAACACAGGCTTAGTAAATAATTTAGTGTGTATGGTAATGAATAACACAAGCCTAGGATCACACATACACACACACACACACACACTCACACACACACTATCCTTTTAACACAGAGTCAGTATATCACTTAGTATGTATGGTACAGTTACTATACTCTATTTTTGTGTAGCAAATATATAGCTATACACTTGTTATAATAATTTTGTAACTTCACAGATACTCAACAACTTTAGGCAGACAACATGTAGACGTAGTGTAAAGAATAACAACAACACTACAGAGAGAACTAATACATCCCTAACAACACTACAACAAAACAACCAGATTAGTCGAGACCAGACGGCAAACCAGCTGAACGAAACAGTCCTCGATACAACCACAGAAATGGGAGATGAAGGAGCCAACATAGACCCTATAGATAACCTCGACCTAAACATAGACAACCCTATAGATAACCTTAACCCAAAGCAGCAGGATGGGAGCTACATCACCGCTAATGAAGTGAAGCCCTTAGAGGTGGCAATACTGCAACAAGATAAACACATTAAGGGTAATGTGGTCTGTCACACTAACATATATCCATGGAACGACTCAACAACAACAGCACACACTGGCTACCCTCAACAACAACAACAGCAACAACAACAACAACAACAACAACAACAGCAGCAGCAGCCATATCTCCCGGAAGTAAATTATGAGAACGTTTTTGCTCGATTCCAAAACAACCCAAGCGACGGTGAATTGGAGGAGGACATGTATGTTGATCTGAATTACCAGCTACAGCAACAAGGCTCATATAGTAACATGTATTAATACAAGAATTTTGCTTAGGCCATTGTCACACTATGTGGCTCTGCTGCTACAGACAACCAATGCAGCTTTGTGTCTCGTAGATGGGTTCCCAGGGAAGGATAGCTTGGCATAGGCATTTCTTGAGGCAAAAGCAGGAAAGTTGGACGAGGGCAAGAGTTGGTATACAAAGAAGAAACACCAGGTTGAGGCAGACAAGGTACAGTACATCATGCACAGTTGAAGCACCCTTCTTGGCAGCCGGAGGCAAACAATCCACATCATCGGAATCCGGCAATGAGTCTGACGAGGCATCAACGGGTCGCTTGGTAGAGGTTGAGGAGGTGGACGGCTGCAACCTGAGCTGTGGAGTGACCGAGGAGAGGAGAGGGGTGGAGGGTTGTGAGAAGGCAGCTCAGACCAGTGATCCTCGATAATAGACTCATCCTCTTCCAACATGGCCAAGTCAGTCTCTAGGCAGGAGGCCACATACGAATCCACACTCTCTATCTGGCCAGGCAAGGCCATGATGGGAAGTGAACAACTGAACACACACGAACATACACACAGAACCACAACAAAACAAACAAACCACAAACAACAATATCACAAACAGCAGAACCACAAAAAGACGAGATAGAAAAGACAAACACCTAGAACACAACAGAAACAACAACACACAAACAACAACACAGAAACAACATAAAAACAACACAAACAACAACAACAACACAGGGAGAACGCCCAAAACACGTCTCCACTCTATGAAGCTTGGGGCGAGACTGAGGGTCTTGTAAATTGTAGAGTTGTAATATCAGATAGGCTAAGAGACTGTTATAGTAACCAGTAATAGTTTCTACGTATTTTTTACTACAGGGTGTACAGTATCAATGTATTAATTTAGTGTCACATACGTTACTACTAACTTACTGTATACTATTACTTATACGTTACTGCTAACTTATCTGATTTTACAAGAAACAAGAAGCATTAGCATCAATTCAAAACCTACGAATCTGTTTGAATCCCGTGATCAGTAAGGGTTCATTGCTTCATATGTTGTAATCAAGGTCTATTTTTTGGCATATTTTGGAGGAATCAAGACACTCGAATGTAATAAAAGTGTAGTACCCTCTTGTATCATCCTCAGGCAATATCCTTTTATCATTCTCATCCTCGAGTGATGTATAATAATGGCGTAATTTGTGTAATTTGTGTGACAGTTATTCAGTTTCTTGTTGAAAAGCGTAAAATTTAGAGATGGTATCATAAAACTATTTCTTTGAGGAAAAGGCTCATCGTCTTTCAATTCGTATTATTTTGTAATACGAATTGAGTGGTGATGAGACTTTTCATCGAAAAAATTAGTTTACTAATTCCACAACTTTTCGTCCTCCATTTTATGCCACAAAACAGACCACTGATTCCATTATAATATACCAAGAAGCAGGACAAGATTAACAAAAAATAAATATAGTATTGATCAGTTGGTTGCAATAATTTGGAGGAATCGGTTACACCAAATTTACTAATTCTATACTACACCCTTAATTAACGACGCTATCATTTTTTTTAATATAGATTAAAATAGAAGAACTGGTGGAAGGAAGGGTTTGGTTAAAACTCAGGAGAAAATGAGAGAGAGTTTGCTAACGACACCTGCCTGACTCAGCCTAAGGTGTGTGGAGAGAGAGAGAGAGAGAGAGAGAGAGAGAGAGAGAGAGAGAGAGAGAGAGAGAGAGAGAGAGAGAGAGACTTTCGCTTGGTCCAGTAAGGGTGATATGCAGTTCAAACTCACTACCCTGGGTGGTCCACGACCTCCTGTCCAAAGCTGTACCAACCTGATGTTATCTGCCATTGACTATTTTCCTACAGTTTTCAAAATAGCTTCCCAGGAATGAAAATTTGGATATTTCTGAAGATCAGATACTACTGTTTATTCCAACTCATTTTTATTATTATTATTCTAGGCATTTGGACTGGAGTACCTCTGCGGTTAGGTTAGCTTAGATTAAGCTTAGACAAATTTGGTTTTCAAAGTATCTTTGCCCTGTACTTTACAATAAAAAAAACTATTTTGGCATCCAAGAATGAGCTATTTATCGAGACCAAGCCAAACTTGCTACGTCTGCAGCCGGAAACAACAATCACCAAGAAATCAGTGTATATTGTGTCCGACCCAGAGCAGCTGACCACCAGCCACCCAACCAAGTTTCTCAACTCATTTGAACCACCTGGGATCTTACCACACAACTTGGCCCTGAAGGAGCACACCCCTTCAAGTTTTTGCACGTCCTCTAACCTCTGAAGCTCTGCAATGAGACACGGCTAATGGTGAAGAAACTACGCCTTAGTAACCCTCGTGTACTGCAGACAACGGAAAGGAAGAGGCAAGAGCGTCTTCATCCAAAAAAGAAAGCAAGACGGCAAATGTGGTTTACTACTATGTGATCCAAGAGTGATAATGATGAAAACAAAATGCTATGATTTTAATCTATTATAATTTAATTGGTGTAATCATTCTGTTAATATGAAGTTTTTTTTTTCTCTCTTCATTTTTTCTCCTCAGCTACTACTAAATAATTATCATAGTTTATCAGTAATTTTTTTTGATGCAAGAGAAATTCTCATTATTCAAAGATTGGTATCCACTGTTGCTATTCCTTTAGAGTCTGTCTGTCTGTCTGTCTGTCTGTCTGTCTGTCTGTCTGTCTGTCTGTCTGTCTGTCTGTCTGTCTGTCTGTCTGTCTGTCTGTCTGTCTGTCTGTCTGTCTGTCTGTCTGTCTGTCTGTCTCCTTCTCACATGGACTCTCAACCCTTCATTAAATTCATCTTCCTGGTTACCTCTGATTCTGCTCATTTCCCTCTCCATTTCCCCTCCATCTTAACCACTAATATGCTCGAGTCCAGTCCTTATCTCTCTTTATCTTTAATTTCTCGGTCACCCACTCACTCTTCTGTCCTCTCCTTCCTCCTCTTCCTGCTTTATCGACCCTCTTTCACGTTTCCACCCCGTTTGCCGGCTTTGTTCGCTTCCTACGTCATCACTTCCCTCCTTCCACGCCATTTGGTCGACTTTTGTTTTAGAGAATGGGTGTTTCTCCGCCTCCAAAGCCTCATTATACCCACATCTTTGTCGTACAGTTAGTTCTCTACACTGTCCTCAAGTTTTTTTAATTTTTCCTATCCTTCTGTATCTTTTGTGCTTTGCTGTTTCTCTTCTATGTCTTCTCTTAGTGGAAAATAATTGGAAGTTTGGAACCTGCCTCCTTACTGGTCAGATAATATACCTTCGAGAAATTAAAAAAATAGTTTGTTTATACCTGGTAATAATTCAATTCCATCTTCGTTAAATTAAGCTTTAAGTAATTCAGAGCTGGGTCGAGAGCTTGAGGTTTCGCCGCTCTTCTCTATGTGTGGTCAAACTGTGTCAGTCTCAGGACGGATCCTTATTTAAATTAGTGTCTCCAGATTCATGTAACTCATAAACCAATATTATTACGGGGATTCTAATTGATCAAACAGTCCCATTAAGGCATTAGCATTAGTTACTGCTTCATATTGTGTATTGCATATACTGTAGTCTGAGTCAAAATAAACATTGGTTGTTAAACTCTTACTTTGGTGTTTGATGGGTTTTTTTATACATACTACTACTATTGGCATTAAAATTAGTTACCGTTAACATCATTGTTACGTAACAGCCATATTCAGTAATTACCGACAAGGACTTTCACTTTTCTCTCTATTAATGTCACACATATTTGATTAATTAATACATTGTTATGGAGAGGAACTCAGAACTGTGATATTATGATACTGAACATAGCACTGATGCATCTTAGCTCTAAGATATGCCTATGACAACACAAAGCATTTATGAATTATAAGAATCATTATCTGGAGGAAGAGGTTAAAGAACAATACTATATGAAGAGGAGATTTACTGACAACGTTGACGACTTCCTTAGGTCAAAGAAGCAGTAGCGAAACATTGTTAATATAATCATTCCTGGAACAAGTTGACCCGTCGTGTAGCAGAGCCAACTAGTAACTAAATGGATAAACACACCTCTCATTAATTAAGAGTGGATCAGCCGCACGTTACAGTACATGGATACACGGAAAATACAATGTGAAATGTATTTGCCAAACTACAAGACCAATGTCCTTTTGACACGCACGTACACACACACGCACACACACCCGACGTTCAAATGAAGGCAACTGTGCACACACACACACACACATGCACACACACACACACATGCACACACGCACACACACACACGGACTCGGAATTTATACAATGGAAGTTATTGTAGTGAGTTAACAGATTTTCCCGAGCAACAGTCCAGTTGGCGCCATATATTTGTGTAGTTTATCCATAGGTGTGTGTCAATGGTACGATACTACATCCATGGTACTATAGTCTGTATGCTATTTATAACAGTAAAACAAACTGACTCCAGAACTAAAATATTGCTGACAAACCTATTTAATGGCAACTGTGATGTAGTACTTGGAATAATGGAGGGTAGAGAGTCCTTCAAAAATTGCCATGAAACAGCACCTTTTTATTTATTTATTTATTTCGTAGCATAATCTGGAGGAACCAAAAACTTCCATTGTTCATCATTTACTGTAACAGGGTGTTTAATGGTATGTGGTAGGAATTGAATGGTAGGAATATCATTGAATTCATAAAAAGAATGACGTACTAGGCCAGGAAGACCCTGTAGCACAAAGGTGAAAGGAAAAAGGAGGAGAGAAACAGCAGGCAAAAACTAGAAGTAAAGTAGAACATGTTGGAAAAATGAAAAAGAGGAGTTCATGTCCGAAGGGGCGCCCAAACCATAAAATTAATGCCCATATCATACTGAGGTGAGAGTAAAGAGTAAAGAGTAAAGAGTAAAGAAGAGTTATTGATGAAGAAGAGGACGGTTTGCTGATTGGCTGATTGTGTGTGTGTGTGTGTGTGTGTGTGTGTGTGTGTGTGTGTGTGTGTGTGTGTGTGTGTGTGTGTCTGTGTGTGTGTGTATGTGTGTAATAATAATAATAATAATAATAATAATAATAAACGGTTTATTTCTTTGGCAGCCAAAGTGACTGAAAAAAAATGTGTGTGTGTGTGTGTGTGTGTGTGTGTGTGTGTGTGTGTCTGTGTGTATTATTATCCGTGACTGTACAGAGAGAGGCTTTTGGGGGAAAACACTTATACTTTGGGCTTCATGAAGTATTTTATTCCGTGGCTGTGGAGCATCGGGTACAAACTCGAACCCCCCAAACTTTACCAGCCTTGAGCAAAACATGGGAAGGTTTTGTCTTAAGTTGTTTTAATTCCCTTCCCCTCCACCCCCCTGCCCCCCTGCCCCCCCCCCCCACCCCACACACACACTCTGTTTTTTTTTTTTTTTTTTTTGCTCGCGCCCTTGCCTTCCTTCCTTCCTTCCTTCCTTCCTTCCTTCCTTCATTCTTTCATTTATTTATTATTTCGTTTGATTATTTTTTTTCCTTCCTTTTCTTTTATTCCTTCCATCCTTCTATTCCTTCATGTATTCATTCATTCATGTATTTATTATTTAACTACTTTTTTTTTCTTTTTTTTTTACCCTCCTTCCTTTATTTCATTCATTCATTTCTTAATTTATTCACTTCTTCATTCATTTCTTTCTTATCTTCTCTTTGTTTTTCCTTCCTTCATTCCTTCATTCATTCATTTATTTCATGTATTTCATGTATGTATGTATGTATGTATGGATATATGCATGTATGTATGGATATATGTATGTATGTATGTATGTATGTATGTATGTATGTATGTATGTATGTATGTATGTATGTATGTATGTATGTATGTATGCATGTATGTATGTATGTATGTATGTATGTATGTATGTATGTATGTATGTATGTATGTATGTATGTATGTATGTATGTATGTATGTATGCATGTATGTATGTATGTATGGATATATGCATGTATGTATGTATGTATGTATGTATGTATGTATGTATGTATGTATGTATGTCCCCAACACCAGCATAGAAACACTCGTGGACAGGCAAAAGAGACATAAATATCAACTTGGGTCGTAGTAAGGTAAATGGGGGAGAAACCGATTGGAAACCATCATTGCCGAGTGTGGAAAGTGGTGAATATGTGGTGGGGGGGGGGGGGGGGGGGTGGGGGGAGGTGAGGTGGTGGTGGTGGGGGGAGGTGAGGTGGTGGGGGGTGGTGGAAGAGGAGGGGGAGGTGAGGTGGTGGGGGTGGTGGGGGTGGAAGAGGGGGGGGG